>PVLD010025249.1:0-24036 GCA_004027595.1 Dinomys branickii | reverse complement strand
CACAGGGAAGATAACTGATTGAGTGGTAGGGCAACGGAGATGAGGGAGGAGAAAAAACGAACTGATCAAAAGGGCCATCATCTGTGCAACCTGAGTAACAAAGATGAAGGTAACATTATGTAGGACAGCATCCAGAGCTAATTCCCTTCTATGTTCTCTATAATTCTGTATTTCCTCAGTCGTTTTTGTATTAGCAGAACTGAAGATAACTTTATATTATACAGCATCCAGTGCAAATTCCCTACTATCTTATCTACAATTTGGTATTTCCTTTAAATGTTTTTGTGTTAACTAATGTGAAGATAACTATGTAATACAACATCCAGTTCTAATTCCCTACTATATTCTGTATAACTTTGTATTTTCTGTATTGTTTATGGCTTTTCTGGTTCATAAGTCTTCATTCTTTGGTCTTTACAATAAAAAAAAAAAAAGGATTCAGATTCAACCTTAAATAGACTTAAACTTCCACTCTAAAGCTGAACTGAAGTCTGCAAGTGGATGCTAACCCAAGGATGTCACTCAAATGCAGCGCTGTCCAATAGAACTTTCTGCAGTGATGGAATTGTTTGATATCTGTCCTGTCCAGTTCGGCCGGCCACTGTCCACATGAGGTGCGTGGCCATCATATTGGACAGAACTGTCCCAGAAACAAATCTGGTAAAATTCACTAAAGACATTTGCACCATCTCCTTGAGCAGACAACTTCTGTCCTCATTTGAGTGGATTTCTCTGTAATATCTCACTCTGGACTGCTTTCATCCTTGAAAAGCTGCCTTTGCTTAGGTTTTCATGATACCATGGCTCCTGGCTACCCCCTACCTCTCTCTTCTTTACTAGTAATGTACGTGTTTGCAGTCTATAATGTTTACACTCCTTGTGTGGAGCTGGTGCGTGTGCATAACACATCTTCATTCCTTTTTCATTTCTTTCCCTTTCCCTCCCCTCCCTTCTCCCGCCATCTCTTGATCCCCTTCCTCTTTGAGAAAATTTTATCTCACTACTTCTTATTACCTATCTTTTACTTTGCTCTTTATTTCAATTTTGGGTAACTCATACAGAGAAAACAGGATATTTAAGCTCATGTGTCTGATTTATTTCACTGAACATGGTCTCAAAGTGCATCTGTTTTCCCACAAATGATTCATGTTTATCCTTCTTTATAGCACAATAGTACTCCACTGTGTGTAAACATCATCTTTTCTTCATCCTTTCATCTGCTGAGGGGTATGTAGGCCTCTTCCAAGATTTAGCTATGATAAATTGTGCTACTACAAACACGTATCACTATAATGTGATATCTTTATCTCTTTTGGAAAGATACCTAGAATAGGAACAGCTAGGTCAAGTGGAATTTCTATCTTTAGTTTTTGAGGAACCTCCATATTGATTTCTGTCATGGTTGTGCTAGTTTACACTCCCATGAACAATGTAGCAGGGCTCCTTTTACCCGCCCCCCGGCAGGATCACCAGCATTTGTTATTATTTGATTCTTGATGAGGCCATTCTTTCTAATGGACTTTCAGTGTTGTCTTCGTTTACACTGCTACAATGGCCAGTGATGCTGAACATGTCTTCATATGTTTATTGGCCATGTGTTATTCTGTGAAGTGTGTTCATTTCACTTGCCCATTTTTGATGGGGTGTTTTATTTTGGGAGGCTCTACTTATCTGAGTTCTTTATATATTCTAGATATTAGTCCTTTGTCCAGTTAATAGCTGGCAAGCTCTTTTCCTACTCTGTAGGTTGCATTTTCACCTTGCTGATTGTTCCTTTTGCTGTGTGGAAGGTTTTAATTTGGTATGATCCCATGTGTTGATTCTTGGTACTATTTCCTGTGCAGCTGCAGTTCTGTTCAGAAAATCTTTGCCTATCCCTATTTCTTCAGGAGCTTTACCTAGTTTATCTTTGAGCAGACTGTTTCTGCTTCAACATTTAGTTCTTCAATCCATTTTTATTTACTTTAGGACATGGTGAGATATATTGCTCTGAGTCTCACTTTTTTCTTAATTGCTCTTCTTTTTGGGTGCTCTTTCTCAGTTTATCTCTGCATGAAGATTTTCCAAATCTCAGCCCTTTGTTTCAGTCTCTTTGCTGCAGACTCTCCTTATGTAATGTCATCTGTTCATTATTTGCTGAACGCTGTGTAAACACTAAACATTTCATATGCATCAGGTTATTTATTCACCACCACTTGGATAAATTGTAGGTACCGTTATGAACCTCATTTTACAAGTGATAAAACAGAAGCTATGTAAGGCAAGTCCCTTGCCCAAGGTCACAGCTAATCATAGTGTTGCTGAGATTCAAACACAGACAACTGACTCATGACCCACATGTCTGATGACCACCATTAAGTTGATGATCCTGACTTCTGTATCTGCACGCCACACCTGTATTGCTCACTGCATATCTCTAGCTGAAAGTCCCCCCCCCCCACCCCCGGTAGTGAGGATTGAATCCAGGGCCTTTGTGCTGAGCTATACTCCACAGAAAGAAAGAAAGCTTCTTTCTTCTTTCTTCTTTTTCTTTCTTTCTTTCTTTCTTTCTTTCTTTCTTTCTTTTTCTTTCTTTCTCTCTTCTTTCCTTCTTTCTCTATTTTATTTTTAAATTTTAAGATAGGTTGGTTTTTGCTGAGTTACTAAATTGTCCTAGGTTGGGCTCAAACTTGTGATCCCTCTGCCCCATCCTCCCCAAATTCATGGTGTGTACCACCATGCCTAGATCCACCTGGAAATGTTTTTTCATTTTGTTTGTTTTTCTTTTGAGACAAGGTCTCATTATGTAATTTAGATTGGCCTCAGATGCACAGTGATCCTTCTGCCTCAGCCTCCTAAGTGCTAGGATTACAAGCATGCACCACCATGCCCAGCTTTGTTTCTTTGTTTTTGTTTTCTCCCACCTGTAAATCTTAAAGGCGTCTCAAATTCAATGGATTTCAAAACCTCTTTATTTTTCTCTTGCTTCTCTTATGGCAGATGGCCCCATCTACCAATCCACAGCTACCCACCAGTCCTGGGAGTCATCCTAGTCTTCCCTTATCCCTCACTTGAAGTTCAGTTGAGGCTTGTTCATTTGTACTTCGCCATACCCAGTGTCAGTGCCTTGATGTAGGCCTTTAAATACCTTAGCTGGGCCTAACTGGTTTTCTAGCTTGTGATCCCCACTCCCTCCAAGCCATCCACATTCCCATTCATATCCATGATACGAATACCCCATAGAAGGCTTTCCATGATACTATGACTCTGGCTTTCTCATTCTTTTATGCAGCCTACACTCTATTTCGTAGTCTGGCCATACAGTCTGTATTGCAGAATTATCCCTGTAGGAACCCTGTATGAGCTGCTTCTGTTGCCCAAAGCTTTTATCTTCCATCTGGGCCTGTAAAACTCATTGCTCATTGAAGAGTCAGTACACTTTCTCCTCCAGGAAGTCTTTTCTCACCATCCAAGGGAGGTAATTCTTCCCTTCCCTGGCTACCATACAGACTTCTGTGATGGCCTCTAATATAGCCTTCAGCACTCATTTGGATACCAGTGCCTCCCCTACCTACCAGGGAGGCACTGAAATCAGGCCCCGGCCCTCATTCAGTTCTGAGTCTTTGGCGTGTACTCTGCAATTGGGACTTACCAGGTGCACTGCATTGAGTAGAGTGGTGCTTTGCTAGCCAGATCCTGAAGCAGAAATCTTGGGTACCTTGAGCCCATTACTTATGCTGGATCTTGGGAAGGGGTTTTGTAGACCAAACAAAAAACAAAACAAAACAGAAAATGCATCTCAGCCATTCGCAGTCTCCTTCCCAAATGGAAGCAGGCGTGACACCGTCCTCACCTGATGGTGATGATCTTCCCAATGCCCAAGTCCAAGTTATTCAGCTGTGCAATGAACACAGCGGCCACTGCTTCGTAGAGTGCAGTCCCGTCCATGTTGATTGTGGCACCCACAGGCAGCACAAATCTAGTGATCCTCTTGTCCACCTGGTTCTTTTCTTCTGCACAGCGGAAGGTGACAGGGAGGGTTGCTGAACTGGTGTGATAAAGAGAGAAAAAAACTGTGGTCCAAGAACACTTGTCTCCAATCCCCACCTCTTTCCCAAAAAGTAAACAAAGGGCCTGAAGCATTTTGGCACTTTGGGCCAGAGCATAAATCAGAAGGTTCTGTGCCCATCACTGCCCTGGTTACACTGGAACTCCTTCCTGGGCTGCAGGCCCTGCCAAGAGCACATGGAATAGTCAACAGAGTGAAGAAGTATGCTCAAGGACAGGGCAGAGAATATGAGGCTATCTCTCAAAGACACTTCCAAAACCACAACCTGGAGTTTGCTTTATCAAGAGAAGTGAGAGTTGATAAAGTGCGGCCTGGAGGCTTCTTCCAGAAACCCCTTTGTTAGTTACCTGGAAGAGATCATGAGAGCTGTCAGTAGGGCCTGGGCCATGCCCATGGCAAATTGGAAAGGGTTCTTTCGTACAATGATGAAGTATATCAGTGGGAGAATTACAATGGAGTGGATTGCAAGCCTGCAAACGAGAGAGAGAAACAGTTTTAGAGAATACCACCTCCTCGTACTTACTCCTTTTTCAAACAGCTTTTTAAATCACATTTTCCAACTTTTGTACTGAACCAATGAGAACACGGGACATGGCGCAGGAATGACATGTCCTTATGTCACAGATGAGGATGCGGAGGCTCAGTCAGTAAAGAAGCATCCTGTCAAAGATGGTGGTAAGTTCATAGCCAAGTCTCAGTTTCAGAGCTTGCAGAACAGGGCTCCATCAGGCTGCCGTTTTCCCTGTAATGTGCTATTTCTGTCATATGTGAACATGCTCTTCGCTTTACACCCCCTTCTCCAGGAAGCCTTCCCTCATTTTCTCAGAGCTGGTGTCTCCCCCTGTGCCCCTGTGACACCCTATCATAGGTCTTGTCACAGCCTCTTCTCTCAGCCCCTGGACCATATTATCTTGCTCAACAGTGTGCACTGGGCAAAGTCAGAGTTTCAATAATGGAAACGGGAAACGTCCCTGCTTCTCTCCATACTTAAGACTGGACCACTTTTCTTTATTATTCCTGTCTTCCCAAATTATTCCTCAGTTCACATGGAAATATAAGGATTCCCCCAAATAGGGAAATTAAGAAGACCCATTTTGCAGATGGCATGTATATGTAAGTGGCACCTAACAGTCTACAGATCCATCACACAAAGTCAAAATAACAAAAGATCATTGCAAATACAAATCCTGGAGGGGTCTGCATGGGGTCTTCTCAATAGAGGGTTTATAGTTAAGAATGATGAGTTCTTAACTCTAACTTTTAGTTTTCATTAGAGATTTCTATATTGCCAGAGAAAAGAAGCCAGCTGACTTCCACTGTGGGATGGCTGAGTATCACAAACAGCCCTGGTATTGGCTGTTTCAGCAGCCCTAGAGAAGGGCTGGCCACTGGTGAGGTGGACAGCCAGCCTCACTGACCTCATGGCTCTGGGATGTGACTCTAGCCCTCGCACCGAAGAACCCCAGGCTGCTTCTGTGTCAGCAGGTAGGGCTGAACTTCAGGCAAACACAGGTCAAGAATCACTGTGTGCAGCAGAAACCTTGCAGTGCAATCAGTTCCAATAAGAGTCGAAGTGGGTGTTTGACCTGTGGGAGTTAAATCAACACTACCTCCCCCTTCCCTGGCCTATATCTCTCAGCACATGTGACATATCCTGCCCTTGGCCATGTTAGGGGGAACCATGTGTAACCTTCCCACTGCATTTCTTCTGAAGGACCAATAATTGACTGTAACCTGCAAACGACCCATCCTTCTCCCTTACGGCCTCACATAATTCTTAGTAGCCTGATTATTTCCCCAGCATCCTCCCTGACACCCTGCTGATGTGGGGCAAGGCAGTAGCCACTGGCTGCAGGAACAGCAGTTGAACCAAATTAGCGCTCCTGCTCCTACCAGCTGGAGTCTGACTCCACCTAGACCCTTCTTAATTTCTTTCAGTCTCAGGATATAATAAGGACACAGAGGCTGAACCCGCAAATGCCCAGCGGGTAACTAAAAACAGGGTAGATCTTGGTATCCCTGCCTTCACTTTATACTTGTTTCCTTTCTTATGTTAAAACTTTAGGCCAAATTCCTGCTCATCTCTGCATATAGGAGTGTTAATCACTTAAGCAGTATCTGTCTAAAAAGTAGTAATATAAGGATCATTAGCACTAAATTTACCTAGCTTGTATAATGCCCCTTTAATCCCTTTGGTATCTTGAGGATACCAAGAGTAACTAAAGTAATTTTCAGGATTTGAAGGTTCACTCAGTTGCTTGTTTTTATACTGCCCAGTTCCAGCCCCGCTGGAGTGATGCCTAGAAATCTTCAGTCATTATCCCAGACCTGCAGTTACCTCGGATTCCAGGAAAAGCACAGGCCCACAGACCACCCCATAATGAGGACCAGTTACCCTGTGATGGAACCAGAGCAGCCCTCCTAATTAAGAGCCATCACCTCAGGAAGGGACCCAAACTGCCCCCTCACGCACTGATAGTTCTCTATGACCTCAAAGACCCAGTCCTGAGACAAGTGTCAATCAGACTATGCTTAGTCATGATTAACTATGCTGCCTGCTATACAAACCCTTTGTCCTTGTACCATTCCTCTTTTTTGCTTACCCGGTTGCCATCTTCCCAGAAGTCACCATTCCAACCCTAAAATCTCTGTCAGCTACTTAAAGACAGATCTCAAACATCTCTGTCTGTCCTCATGGCATGGTCATGCTGATTAAACCTCCTTTCCTGCCCTTCATCATTGTTTCTCTCCCTCTTTGGCACTTTGGGACAAGTGGCCCAGCCTGGTATGTTGAAAACTTCCTCCCATAAGCTCTTGACCTAAAATTCTAGTATCAAGGGTATGTAGTGGGGTATTCTTACTTGCTTGGCTGCTTTATATTCTTGAGGAACTAATGGGCAGGAAGCAGCCAAAAGAAACTATGAGTGGCTTTAGCTCTTGTTTTAAGAAATCACTTAAACACAACTAACAACGGCAGTGGCAAAACCTGGTCCAGGTTGTTCTGCCAAGAGCCTGCAATTAGCCCAGAACGATCCACCTACAGTACAGCTGTTAAAGGGCAGCCCTCTCCCCCTGCGCTATTTCTCAACCTTATCTTTCTTTGCACTAGGGAGCAGAACAAAGCTGACTTTAACCAATGATACCCCAGCCTCTCTGTAGCAATCCTATCGGACTAATGCAGTTTCTGTTTCTTCTCTTGAGTCAGACATACCCACTCAGGACCGTGGCCATGTAAAGACCCAGCTTGCGGAATATTTCCCAGTCTTCAACTTCTATGATCTTCCCAGCAATCAGGAACAAAATACCAAGCGGCATGTAGCTAAGAAGTAAGCACAACAAAGACACAATCCCATTACAAGGGATTTTCTCTGACTGGGGGATGTTGGGGAGGGAACAAGCCAGAGCACACACCCTCAGGCTTCAGGCCCACTCAGCTTGGAGGAACACAGGGTACAGCACTAGACGAAGGGCTCAGCTTTGAGTCACGGATGGACTATTGGCTCTAGTTTTTAGTACCTGCGTGCATCTTAGATTCTGCCCATTCCAAGTACTCTGGGAGTAGTTTCCAAGCCTGACAATCTGTGGTCAGACTGGTGCATACCCCATGTCATAAGCAAACACACAGTGCGCATACATCCTACAGATTTGTCAGATCTGCTTATCTCACTTGAGCCTGACTCTTGCTACAGAATATGGATGCTAGGCTCTTCCTAGCCACGATCATTTTGTTTTGCAGATATCACAAGAGAGGCAGTGGTAGTAGTACAGTGGTCATAATAGCTTTATTTGTGGTGCTCATTCTGTCTTGGGTTGAGGAAGGTATTTTACATGCATCATTTCACTTAATATAGTGTTCTCACCCTGGACATAGTCTTTATTATTTTTTTTTAACAGATGGCAAAGCTGAGGTGTTTTTCAGGATTAACTGACTCACCTGCCTTTTATTAATGAATCTTTTACATAACAATCAGTGGCTACCTTTGCATTAAATAATGGTGAACCAGTTCTATAACAGATCAATGATGCAAAGGTCTCTCAGGAAAAGTGGAGTTTTTTGCATCTCAGAGACAGGGCAGATACTCAGATGATGTCTCTAGATACACAGATGACAGATTTCCTTCAGATGGGTTAGTGCCAATACCAGAGGGGTTTGTCAGCATATTAAATCTCTGCCTCAGGCCTAAGAAGGAAAGCACTCTGTGTTCTGATGTACAAGTAACTATCACAAATTACTGCTTTGAGAGTCACTTTTTACATGAATGCTGGCTGGGTACAAGGTGACCTTCTGGAGCTTTGAGGGAAAGACAGGGGCTGACAGGTAGACTTTTATGAAGAATGAACTACTGAACAGTATGTGGACTTATTTCATACTCTAGAGGCTTGAGTTTCAGTGTCTGTTTCTTCTAGGAAGAGGCCAGTTGAGAAACGTTAGCTTTGTTTTCTAGTTTTGAGGAGACAGCGTTGTTCAGCGCTAGCCAAATGGTATTCAACGGTGTCTGCTCACCACATGATGATCTGAACGATTTTCATGGTTGCATCACTCAAAGCGTTGAAGAAATCCACCAAAATCTGCCCCTTTTCTCCCATTTTTCCAATGACAAGTCCAAAAACGAGGCAGAAGATAATCAAACCCAGGACATTGATGCCATCTGCATAACCGCCGACAATTTTGTATTCCTTCGTTTTGTTCTGTGGGTCAAAACCAAGAAAACAGATTACCACATGATTATAAGCACAGTGATTTCCCAGGCAAGGTCAACATTACCTTAAGAAATTTCAACACCGCCACCATCACATGATGTCATCCCTGCTTATGTATCAAGTTTCATCCACTGAGGCTTCACAGGTTTTCCTTCTCCTAACAAGGCCGTATTTGAAAATTTGTAAATTTCTAACGTTGGAATGTTTTACATTTGTATTATGAATTTTAGAAGCAGGGCTCTCTTCAGTGTTACTTTAACTACTGAAGCTACATTTGGAGTCTGTTTTAAGAAAGATAGGAATTAATTATGCAGTAAGTAGAAAATACCAGTGTGAACCATTTGGGGACATTTTACTATCTGCTTTTCCCTGGTCACGAAGCATAGGAACACATGTCACTGCCTCTGGTTTTGGATGACCAACAGGATTTTAGAGATACAAAAATTATAGGATATTTGCTACTATGAACCATTTCTTTACTTCATCCTGGGTGAAAATAGCATGAGATTTACTGAGAATAGATAACACAATCTGAGTGGTCCGGACAAGGTTTATGAAGAATTATGTTCATGAACCAATGGCACACCAGTCATTTCTTATTTATGATGAAAAAATATTTATGGTGTAGCTGGAATGTTCTAACTGCATTAGCTTCAGCATGAGGTCTTAAACTTCGGCCGGAGAGACGGGACAAATTGTGAGAAATATGAGCCAATACCAAGTTGGTGTGTAATTAACTGATGCCAAGTTATGAGTTACAAATGTCACATAGAGCCTGGGCCATGAACGGGCTTCAAAGACAGAGAAAGCTAGGTTTGAGAGTAGGCAGCCAGGAGATACAGCATGTTCCAGAAAATGGCAAGCAAGAGTCAGGTGTACTGGGCCTCTGTAACCTTGAATAATCCTTACTCATCCTTTATGATCCCTAAAGTACTTTTTAAAATTTTTTTTTGTCTTTTTAAGACAGAGTCTCCCTGTGCAGTTCAGGCTGGCCTTGAACTCACTTTGTAGCCCAGGCTGGTCTCAAACTCGCAACAATCCTCCTGCCTCAGCCTCCCAAGTGCTGGGATTCCAGGTGTGTGCCACCATGCCCAGCATGATCCCCAAACTATGTTAAAACTCTCTGCTCGATGCTTCCAAGCACCGTTCTTCCCAATTTTAATACTTACCACTTTTCACATGTGGGCAGACGCTGTATCTATCTTTTGACCCTATAACTATAATGCCCAGTCAGACTTGGCACATGAAAGGTATTCACAAAAATGTTTGTGAAACATTTAAAAGGCAGGGAGAAGGAATAACTGCGGAGCCGGATCTGGACAGAAGAAAAGGGTCCACTGGGTAACAAGCTGGGAAGACTTAGGAGAAGCTGGGCCGTGGAGGCCTCTGACCATAGCCTCTATTTAATTTGAATTCTTAAGGCTTCTGAATCTTTCTCTTTTCCTGCAATGTTTCTTTTTTGTGTGAGGGCAGAGAACATTGAGAAGTCTGATGTGGGCCTTCAGAGGCACCACTTCAGGATCAACATTCTAATCTCCAGCTGTGACATCTCTAAAACTCTCCAAGCCCGTTGATCATAATTATAGGTTTGTGGCAAACACTTTTGGCAACAGAGCTTATCCTGAATGAAGATAAGTCCACCAAAAATCATTTCTCTTGCCTGACAGAATATGAAGCAGTTTGCTGCAGACACATTGGTAACATGCTTTCTTCTGGAGTGTTGCTACCATCCCTGGAAGAGATGTTGCGAGCAACGCAGTACCCACACTCCTTGACCTTTGTGAAGTCTGAGGAGCTCTGGACTTGGAATCACATCCAGGCAGAGGGATTTGGATAAAGAATTGTGTGCTTGTACTCTGTTTACAAAGGCTTGCAAATCAAAAGCAAGTGTCCAACTACAAGGAGTGGCAGAGAGAGTGGCAAAAGGCTTTTTTTTTCTGTAGGTACAGTTGATTCTTTTTACTCCTGGTAGTCATGCCTTATAAAGACCTCAGGAACACTGAGTTAGCAAATATTGAACTATTGCTCCTAGGCGAAACATGAGGTTAAGATCCTGGGAACCCTGGTCACATCATTTACATCAAATAATACCTGACATTGTTTTATGTGTTTCTATTTAAAGACATCTCATTCAATACGCGTTGTTGATTCATTTACATTGAAGTCATGGCCAACAACACTGTAACTCAGCCCTGAATGAAGCCTTTTCAATGCACCTATTTTCTCTGTTAAGCCACATCACATTATTTTTGTGCTTAGGAACACTAGAGAACACTTTATTACTAGGATTTGGTCCATTTAAAATAAATAAAAAGCACGCATGCATGCATACACACACACACGTGGCAACCGACACACCAAAAAATGGACACTTGTGTACAATATGAGAGCCAAAAACAAGAAGTCAGGGTACAACCTTGCTCAACCTCAGCTCGGAACTCTTGAGTGGGTGGCTGAAACTCTGTGTGCTCTTTGAGAATGACCATGAAAAGACCATGGAGACTGAATGTGGGCTTACGAATGAGTTTTAGCAGGGAAGTAAACTGACAGATGTGGATTCTGTGCATAACACGGACTACCTCTGTCTCCCGCTCACTCACGACTGGCACCAGCCTAGCGGGACACAGAATGGTACCTGAGAAACTGTTGTCATGACGGTGGTGACAGGCGCCTCTGTTGTGTTCCTCTTGGAATCACTGGAAGGCTTTATTTCTTCACGCTGTGTTTTATACTGCACATTGGACACAAACAAAGAAGCAAACAAAAAAGAAGAGATTTTTAAATTTCTGAGGATGTACCACAGGAATACATTATTTCAGCCAAACAAGTGCCACTAAGGATTCTATCTCTGATACCTCTTTTGTTTCTAGTGTTTGATGACTCCTCCTATGAGGATTTGGCCCTAAAAACAGGATAAAAAAATACAAACCTCTGAGTCCCAGAACTGCCACTCAGGAAGGTCAGAATGTGTCCTCAATTTCACAATAAGGGACAAATTAATGAAGAAGTATGTGAAAGAAAAAGTTTTATCTGTAGGCACTTTCACAGACAGGTCTTGTAGGGATTCCTGTTGGTCCTATTTTTAATTAATTATTTTTAATACGGAAAAGTTACCTCATCACTTGGGTGAAAGTTGTCCCCATAAATTCAATAAGTGTTAAGAAAGGGTTAACTAGATGCATGTGCCCAAGTGAACACTGCTTTTGGTGCTGTTCTTGTGAGTGAGATTTCTGTTGCATTCTCTTGCTACATCCCTGTTTGGTTCTGTGTAGCTTCAGCACAGAGGTTTAAGAAAGAGCTAGTGCATTATTATGCCAGGCATAATGTTCCTCCTGCAGGGCCCTGCCAGCACTGAGACCCTTACAAATGACTAACTGTAGCTGATCGGCAAGGGCACTCCTGAAATAGAGGTGGTTCTGTGCCTCGTGGAGGTTGGCAGGGAGCGATATAATCGCCATTTCTCTTGGTATACATAGAGGACTCTGTTCATGTAATTTATGTAAATGAATACCGCAGTTAGAGATAGACTCAGCTGTCTGAGAGTACACAGATAAATAGAAACAAAAATACTTACAAGCAGAGCAAAGAGATTGCTACACTCTGCTGGAGAAAAACCCACAGCTTTGTCACACAGCTCTGAGAAAGCCAGCAATGGGCACATAATGGTTAAGGAAAAGACCTAATTTCAGGGATATCAACCACATGGTGTGGGTCGGACATGGATTGCCAGCGTGAGACAGACAGGAGAGAGGAGATGGAGAAATCTTTCCTGTTGGCACTGCATTGCATCTGCAGAGCGTCCAAGTTTCTCTACAAATATAACATGATTCTCCAAACCAGGTACTAGAGGCCACATTTGAAAACAGATTCTTTATTTGCTCCATTTGAGCCCTTTATGAAGGAAAAGGCCACAGAGCCCAAGGGAGCAGTGCAGTTATGACGTGACTTCACTGCGGACTGGGCAGACCACGGGTACAAAACAGAGGCGTCGCCTGAGACTCCGCCATTCACAGGTGTGCTTCCTGCTGCCCTCTTTGATGGGCTAATGTCATCTCTTGGGCCATAGCAGGAAAAAAGTCTTGGTAACGGGAAGAGGGGAGCAACTGCAGACAAAAATGCTTAATCTTACCTGCTGAAAACAGGCTTGGACAAGGTTCTCAGGGAACATATTCCTGTTGAAGATATGAAAGCAGAATTACGACAGGGCAAAAAGTGGGGTTATTTTGGTCATACTCAGTACACTGGAGGAAATTAGTAAAATAGAAGAATACTGTTTTCTAGCCTCTCCTTTGTAGAATACCTCCTTGCATTAAGGCTTACTTCTTCCATCTTCAGCCTAAACTGAGTACAGAAAACTGTCCACAGCTGTCATGTGACAGATTCCCTAAGTGCCAGCTGGCTGAACTCAGTGAGATGGCGTCCGGGCGGGTGGATCCTCCCAGGCAAGAGACAGTTCTTTAATCTCCTGCACATTCCTGTTTTTGTAAGTAGGCAAAACGCTCTTCTGGGTTTGTCCCCACGTTTTATGCCAGGTGCAAATACTGTAACTGGTTACTTCAATATTATGCAAACTGGTAAAGCGTGAGTGTGAAAAAGGTGTAGTTTCCATTAAAAATTAAGCTGAATGCCTGGAAACTCAATAAAGGCGAATGACTAATATTTCTGTGGTTAAATTAGTTACGGGAAGACAACTGAAATAAAAAGAGAAACTAGGAGGATTTGGCACTTGGCTTTCTTTGCAACATCTAAGGTTTTGTTGTTCACTTTGGAAACTGAGTCTGGACAGTGGACATAATATGTATCTATAAGGTCAGCCTATGAAACAGAAAGCTATGAAATTATAATAAACTGATACACTCAAAGACATGCTATAGGTCAACATAAAAAACTGGTGAATAAATGCATTTACATGGGAACAAAATATGAATTCATATCCCACAACATTTCTTTGAGTCTCTGCCTTAACTGCTGTTTCAGTCAACTGTGTTTCTGGGCCTCACTGCTTTAGTTAAGGAGCCTCCTGCTATACAACAAAAGCGTATTTCTGCAAGGGTGCTTCAGAACTGACCTTCCAACCCAGCCAGCTCACATCTTCATATAGCAAGTATGCTTTTCACACCTCCATCCATCCTAAATTCTAACAACGGCAGCCTGTTCCTAGAACCATGACCTATAAGCAGAAATTACTGGCTACGCAATTTGTGGGGTCTAGGGCAAAATGGAAATGTACAATAATTCAAAGCTATTTATTAAAAATTTAAGACAATGGCAACAGAGCATTAAGCCACGTGCAGGGCCTTGTGCAACGACCTCGATGATGCAAGGAAGCCAAGACTCTCACCTGATCAGATCTAACATGGCATCCACTGTGCTGACCTCGGGGGTGCTGCCTGTCCTGTCAATTTCACCCATGTCCTGGGTTACACCAGGCTTGATGGTCACCACCAGCACAATACCTGTAATGAAGGACAAGATCCACATAACATTAAGAACTTCCAGGGTCCCTGGCATCCTAGTACACACTTCTTACAACAAGCAGGCTGAGTGGTACCAGGCAACACTGTTGTGAGGGGCCCCCCAAGGTCCGACCAAAATGTAAAGCCCCTGCCAGAACCCCAGCAGCTGCCTTAGTAAGATTTCATTGAAATGAATAAGCAGAAAGAACTTTCTGTGTTTTTCTTTAAATGAGGAGGTCACACCCCAGGGTTCTGCTAATGAAAACATTCTTTTTTCTTCTCTTCAGCCTATGAAATCAGCCCAGGCAGGTGCTGGGTGAGGGTGATTCATTTCTCAGCCCCGTAAACTTGTTTAGTATAGTTCATAACTTTTGCACACAGATGCAGGTCATTCTCTTGAGGGTCACACAGAACAAACCTTGTCTTATCTTCCTGCTGTAACACACACGCTCAGATATCTGGAAAGCTCTTCTGTGCAAATCTGTCATACAGGTGGACTGAGGGTTGCAGAAGGGATGTAACACCAGCTCATAATAAACTGCTACCTTGCATTCTCTCTGCTACCCTTTCTTCGTCTCCCTCAGGAGCCTCTTGAGATGTGGCTTTGGTTTAGGGCAGAGTTTAGCCCCTCTGAGGCTCCCTGACTAAACCTCTGAATACCACTGAAACCTCCCCATCTATTCCTTTTTATCCACTCATTAAAGCACAGCTGCAAAGGTTAAGCTGGCTGCCGCACACGAGAGCATTTCGTCACTTTCTCCCCACTCTGAGCACCCTTCCTCAGCATCACGATATGTCACAAAGGATGGCCCAAGCTTCTTTCACAGCACCACAGTAAAGGTCCACAGCTGCTCCCTGTTTGGAACTTCTTCTCCTTTAAAAGTGAGATTTATACTTAGCAAGACTGTTAGCCCTTGCTGTATGAAACATGAAATATGTTGAAATGCTACCTTTCTGGAAATATTTTAAAATTATACTCAACCCTACTATTTATTCAGTTTAAGTTCATGTAAGCTTTTGGCTTTACTTTCTCCTAAGTAATGATCCTGACAAGGCACAGAACTGTCACCTTCTTTCTGCTTCTTAGTAGAGATTTTGATAAGCAGCACCAGGGCTAAAATTCATTCAGGATTGTGTTTTATTTATATAGAAGGTGCTATGGAGACTTCAAGTCCACGAGATAGTTTGACTGTGCTACTTTCTGATTTAAAATGTGCATTTTAAAAAGTTTTTGAGTGAAAAGTCACAATTATACAGGAGAAAATGATTCGGAAATAAATGTTACCTAGAATAACAGCAATGATGGTGGTACAGAAATAATACACCACAGCCCGCAGACCAATCTTTCCAGATACACTGGAATCCAGGGCAGCAACGCCTGCAGGGAGATGTGGGAGAAATCAAATTATACCCATTTATAAAGATAATTTTCCAGGACTGGCATTTCAGTACTCAAGGTGTGAAATAAAGATCCAAGAGTTGTTCTCTACATCTATGAGGCTCACCTCACACTGTTTATTTGGATAAGATGAGAAAGGCAAAAGAAGCACTTGAGAACTCCAAACAGAATTTGGAAGCCCAGTAAGGCACAGATGTTCACATGGTCCTGGGTCTGTCTCTCTTGGGAGAGGCCATAAAATACTCACAAGGAGCCCCTTTCTGCAAGCATTCTGAGTACCAAGATTTATACGTTATATACTCAATGTATATATACTAGATAAACCTCTTTCAGAATTCAGGAGCAAGGGAAAATTTACTCTGAAGAACTGAGATAGTTCTCTTTTATAAGAAGAATCATGAAGTCATGCAAGTCATGATTGTTTTCTGGTGGGAAGATTCACTGAAGAAATAATGTTTACATATGATTATAAAGGTAATGTACATTCAGGGCCATCACCTGAATAAAAGACAGAGATATAAAGATCAAAACAGAAGTCACTTTATCTCATCAGCCACAATTAATATGCTGGTGAACTTTCTTCCAATATTTTTCTTGAGCTTTTTGTATACATAACTAATTTAACTTTATAGTTTTAAAATCATTCTCTTCTTAATATTGCATTGTAAGCGTTTTTCTCTGGCTACATAATCTTCCGTCATGTGTCTGTACCATGATGTATTTAACCATCCATTTATTACTGGATCTTTAGATTGTCTTAGGATATAATTCTAAAATAAATTATGGTAATTCTGTTATCCATCCTGGCTAACATATTTCCTTCCTCTTTTCACAATTTTCAATTTGTTTCTAGGTGAACCATTTTCGTTGCATTTGGCTTCTATTATACAACATCTTAAGTTTTCTGTTTGAAGGAGGAAAGATCTAAGTTAACAATTTCAGAGGGCACAGGTAATTTAAGAGATTTGTAGTCACACTGTGATCTAGTTTCAAAGTATTTGGTTATCAACAGAATAACCGAATATTGCCTAGACTTGAAGTTGTGTGGAATACCAAGGACACCTATTAGAAGCGGAAATGTACATTACTGCTTGCTTGAAATCCTTGCCCTGAGCAAAGGTGCTTGTATAAATGGAGTCAAATGATGTTTTCTAACTGGACTTCTGAGCAAGGAAGAGCAAACTGAGAAGTAACCAATCTCTTTCATTGAGCTGTCCTCTGGAGATAATTGCACTCGAACCTTCCCGAGCTCCAAAATGAGGATCACATTTTGAGTCAAATGATCATCATAAAAAGGATTTTGTACTTTGAACGCATTTGAGTCATCCCGTAACTCTTTGCAAAACCTAAAGCACACAATAGCAGGAGAAAGGATGCGGCTATCACAAAGCAAACCTAAGGGAAATGTAGTAAACCTCTAAGGCTATCAGGATACACAGGTAGTTTCTATATTTATTTCTCACTATAAAGGACCTATCTGTTTTTAAAGTGACTACAGGATTACGGTCCTCCCATATAACGATATAAATTTAATGTACAGGAAAAATCCGCAAGGAAGCTATCACTATTATGAAAACAGAACAAGTCACTTATCATCCTAAACATATCATTTCTCAAACAGATGATCGCTCCTTTGGCAGTTAATGTTTGAGAGAAGGTGCTCTGAACTCTTTAGCAGCCACCCTGGGCTGTTGTTAGGGGCCCATTCACCAACTTCTGCAACAAGATTGTGGTATTACCAAAGCAGGGGCATACTGTAACAGTCACATCCTAGAACAACATGGATGAGAAAGTCTACACTTGCTTTTGTTGTGAAAAATGGAATTTGGTCCTGAGAGGTCCTCTTTTCCTAATAGTGAAACAACTAAAAGTAATTACGCAAAGAACAATGACAGTAACAGCAAAAGCACCTAAGAGGGACTGAAGGCCACAATTCATCAATAAATAAAAATCTCATTTTTAGTTTAGCCTCTTTAAAAAAGAGCAAAGATGATGCAAACATATAAATGTACTAAACACATTCATGCTTATAAAATATGCTTATTTCATTTTAGAATCAGTCATTTATTTTGAGAAATTAAAATATTTATAAGAGTAATGAATGGCAGATTACAGAGGAACAGGAAAACCACCATTTAAACAGAACCCTGTGTAACCTGCATAAGAACCCACCTCCTGCACCTCACACAGATGCATTTTCAAATATATTGTCCTTCTCTGGTAGATGTTCAATTTAAGCAGCTTCCAGCCCTAAAAAACTGACAAGTAACAGAGTCACAGGGTAACTACAGAACTGTTCTCGGGTATGTGCTTGGTTCCCTCTTAGGACTTTCATCCAGCAGTGAAACAAATTAAATCTATGTGGGTAATTGTTCCCAGCATATGTTAATATAGCTTAATTTGTTTTAATGATCTGGCTATGGGCTGCTGCCTCTGGTTGTACTTAAGACTCAGCTGGCTAGAAAAGGCTTCATAATAATGCAATTTCTTGGTGGAAATACATTAAACAAATACCTCCCCAAATAGCTGGCCAGCTCCTCTCAGTTGGAGCACAGCAACTATCTTGTAGTCACTTGCAAGAACTTGATTTCCCATTCCTTTCATCTACCTCACTCCTTCAGTTCTCCTCGATGTATCATAAATTTACTCAAATCAGCAATTGTACTTCTCTCACTCTAAGGTTTCCTCTCTGCCTCTCTAGTCATCAGTGATGTGGGGCAGAGACACAGCCAAGCTCTTGGATGATTTATAATGCATTGCAGGGGATAAACGTGGTGACCACTTTAGAGGGAGGCCACATAGCCAGGAAGCATGGCTTAGTATTTGAAGCCCTCTATCACAGGCACGTTACAGAACTTGTCGGCTGTAAAATATCTACATGAATGGTCTAAAGCCCTACCTGTGGATGTTGCTGCTGCTGCTGATTACAACAGGCACTGTTTTGAGCAATGACTGCATTTTAGATCAGTCGTTTCTCAATGCAGTCACCTCCTTTAATTCTCATTATTACCCTGTGAGGTAGGCATTGTTATGCCTATTTTACAGAGGAGAAAGCTATAGCTCAGAAAGGCTACATACAGACCATGATCATAAAGCTGGGGGTGGGAGTAAGTGATGGAGCTAGGATCCCAACACAGCTTTGACCACATGGATCATGTTCTCTACCACTATGCCATACCAGCATCTTCTATGTGCCACACAATCCAACACCGGCGCTGCCCAATAGAACTTCCTGTGATGCAGACGTGTTTTATATTTGGGTTTTCAGTTGAAATAGCCACAAGCTACATAAAGCTAGAGGGCACTTAAGAGGTGGCTAGCATGACTGAAGAACTAATTTGTTTAATTTTAATTAAAATTAGCCATATGTAGCTAACAGCTATCCTATTGGATAGCACAATCTCTAGACCTTACCAAAGCATTTAGAATTTAGTGGGTGCTCAACAATGTTGACTGAGCAAACTCAAGCTTAACGCCACTCTGAAATTCAGTGTGACCTCTTTGCCTTGCCAGTAGAGAAAGATGGTAAAACCCCGTCTCCTGGCACATGGTTCCATATTGCCCCAGTGGCTGAGGCTTGTGCTTCTCTGGATCGGCAGTGCATGGAATAAAGTGCTCTACAAACATTTGTGCTCTAAGCTTCCCGTGTAACAGGAAGCACCGCACTTTTTACAAGTTTTCCTTCCCTTACTGGCTGAACCCACTTTAAAGGTTCCTTTGTGTATGAGAAACATGGAACTCAGCAGGTAATCTCCTTAGTGAAATCACTTATACATACTGGTTTGGTTAGATTCCCAGGGCGGCCAATGAAACACTGATCATCCATAAAAGTCCTGCATGTGAGACATTTTTAGCACCTTAGTATCCCTCAACTTGTTTTTCATGACCATGTATCCCCTCTGCCAGAGACTTTTAGAACTTTTTTTCTAATTACCACCTTCATGCAATTTTAATGCCACAATTTGTTTATGTACTAAATAAATATATGTGCTTTACATAATAAGAGTAAGAAAGCCTCTCCACATCAGCTTTTGCAGCCTTGAGGGTGACACTGGCACTGTTAGGAACTCAGGGTCAATGGTCTGCCCTGAAAACCCTGAACACAGAATCTCTTCATCACTTATGGGTGGGGGGTAGAACAACATGTCTTAGCCTCACTGGGTGAAGTATCACCACTTTATTTTGGGTTTATTCTCAGCATCCACATGGCTTTCCTGCTTGTAAGACCTGGCATCTGGCACGGCCTAAGAGACCGCTTTCTTTACAACGTACTCCCCGAACTCATTTCTCCTGGAAGCTAATGCTAGCTGAATATAAGGATTAAAAAGGCTTAGGATAGTTTTTTGCATGGTTTTGAATAATTTTCCTACTAATTCATTTTTATTATAGTTAATAATAGTTTATATATTTTCTTGGTTACTTTTGCTGTTGAGATAAAATGCATGACACCCAAAATTAAGGAAGAAAAAGTTTATTTAGCTCACAGTTTGTGGAAGTTTTAGTCCATACTCAGCTAGCTCTAAGGCAGGGTGGCACATGGCAGAGGGCAACAGTTCATGGCCGGAAAACAGCAAAAGCAACAAGAGCAAAAGGGAGGAATGGCGGCAAGCAGCCTCTTCCCCTCCCTTACATTGTATGCAAACTACCTACCCCATAATCCCAGCATTGGACCATGAATCAATCATAAACTCTAGAAGCCCACCCCATGACTGCATGAAGCTTTGGGAGGACATCTTGACACAAACCATAACATACATACACCACCCCCCAGCTAATTGTACTACTAATCTGTATTGGTTTATTGAAAAGAACAATTAATACTTAATTGTTTGATCAATCTTTCATACCTATATCTGAGCAACTACTTTGAAGATAACAATGCGTAATAGAACAACCACTGTCAATTTCCTATCACCTTGTTTTGAAAGTCTGTATCATTTTTACTGTGTTTTTTTTTCTCTTTAAAATAAAAACTAAAAACAAAACAAAACTAGCCCTGCAAAGTGCTGGCATACAACACAGGAACCAGGGGTGTTCAGAACAGACTGAGGTATCACCAGAAGAAGGTGATCAGGAGAGACTTGATGGAGCAGGTGATACCTGAATTCGGCAGAAAAAATGCCCAGAATTCTAGGTACATTAGGGCTAGTGTCATCCTTTAAACCAGGGGCAGCTTGGAGGCTGACATGTGGTCTTGAAACAGGGATCAGATCCAAGCTTGTCTTGGAAGATAGGAGCACCTGACAGCTCTTTATTTTAGGGAAAAACACTTAACTTTCTTCACCTCAGGAGGAGGCTCTGACAGCCCCGATCCTGGCTCCTGGCCAAAACAGTAATCATCTGCACTTTTTATAAAAGCACCACAAAGGAAGCAATGCTGCAGCTAAACAATAGCATGCTTTAAAAATAAACATCTGAGGGTAAAGGTTTCCTCAGAAAGCTCTCTGATGAAGCTACCACCCACTGGAGAACAAAGTCTTCATGACAATCTCTCTCTACCTTGTAGTTTAGGTGTCAAAATTAACTCTCTCAGGGTAATTTTCTCAGTCTGGTATTTGACTGTTCTTCACAACTCTGAACGGA
Source organism: Dinomys branickii (assembly GCA_004027595.1). NCBI lineage: Eukaryota > Metazoa > Chordata > Mammalia > Rodentia > Dinomyidae > Dinomys > Dinomys branickii. The sequence continues at coordinate 2,849 of PVLD010025249.1, read as the reverse complement.
CCTCGGTGTTGTATAAGAGTAAAACCCCTATGTAGATGACTCCTCTGTCTCTGTTTCCAGCAGAGACACAAGCATGGGCTCCACTGGGACAGACCGGACTCAAAACCCCGGCCTCTATCCCCTAGACTCAGTTTCCTCAACTACACAATGAAGGTTTTAAATTTCTGTTCCTCCTTAAGGAATAGTGTGGAAAAAAGTAGACCACCTCAGCTTGTGCAGCTGTTATAAGGATTAACAACGATGTCTACAGCACCCTAGTGCTGTGCCTACACTGAGTCTGTGCTCAGTAACAGGCCCTCATTATGATGGGATCAATAATCAATAAGACGTGTCAGTGAGCAATGGAAGGCACTCAAGCATAACCACATTCATGCCTTCACCCATTTATTCATTCACTACATAGTCATCAAAGAGATCTTTTAAAAATGTACATCAAATAACTTTATACTCTAGTGTAGTTCTCTAATGTTATTGAAAATAAAGTAAAAATCCCTACCCTGATAAATGAGACCCTGCCAGAGGACCACCTACTCGCCTCTCCAGCCCCAACATGCGTCACCTGTTGGTCTCTTCACCTCCCCCAACCCTCTGACATCAAGCTCCTTCTCACCACAGGACCTTGCACAGGCTTTTCCCTCTGTGGGGAGTGCATTCCTCTGCTCTTCATCTAGCTTTTAAGTTTTTCTGAGAGTCATTCCCTGAATACCAAGACTCTGATTTCCTTGCTTGGTGTTCTGTGTGCATCATATTTCACATTTAAAAAAAAATCACTGGTGTCATTATGTAGTATGTCTTTCTCACTAGACTATAATCTATATGCAGGCAGGAGAGCTAGATTTCTGTTTGTCCACCTATGGATGCCTGGTACCCAGCATAGAGAAGCAGCTCAGCAGACATTCTGCTCAGATGAATAATATGGTTATTTATGTATGGCTACCTGCCCGGGACTCCTCTCTCAGGCTCTATTCCTTGGGCAGAAGAATGTTCTGGAATGCAATTCATTAGTTCCAGGTGCTGCCCTTATGATCTGTATGATCTTGGAAGAGTGGCTTAATCTTTCTCCAACCTGTTTCCTTATCACTAAAGATAGATAAGGACCCACCTACTTTATAGTTCATAGAGTTGCTATGAGGATCAACAAACAAGGTCACAATTTTTAAACTATGAAGTATTTCTTTTATTCCCCAGGGAAAATAAGGCTGGATATGACTTCACTTGGTTAATCTAGGACACAAGGAAATATGAGCAGCCCAAATTAATACTCCTGGGATATTAAAGGGAAGAGGAAAGGCAGAGGGGAGTATTCGAAATGAATTTCTGAGCACAGATTACCTGTAACATCCACATTTCTTAGAGACCGTAGTACAAAGAACCCCCTTAAAATATGTTATATCACCACTCTAAGCCATTCTGCGAAGTTAATAAAATAAACCAGTCCTCAGGTAGAATTAATGAAAGGCCACTCTGCAGCCTCTGTTAGTGTTCCACTTTGGATGTTCAAAACATGTGTGAAGAACACATATGGCTGGTCTCTTGATTCTTCAGCAACCAATAGTTCAACAGGGAACTGTTTTAACATTTTTTTTTTGATACCATCGATGACGGTGGTATTTGTAGTCAGGACCAACTGGTCAGAAGACTCCATTTGCTTTTTGGAGGCTTACTGTTCAATAAAAAACATTAAACTCATGCCAGAGGATGAGGAATTTAACTTGTCTCTTCCAAAGTCCATGTGAATGTTCTGACGCTGGCAGTTAATTTATGGCTCAGTGAGACATTTCTGGTTTTCTGCCGCAGTCTAATCATTATGTTTCTACTTTTTACTGTACCTTAGCCTAAAAAATTGGTAGTGAAGCCTTCTAGGCACAAATTTCTTGTGTGCTGATGAACTTGTTCACCCAGTAAGTCTTTTTAAATCACTCCAATTTCCTGAATGAAAGCATTTAATGCTCTCATAATATGTATGGCTGAACCCTCATACTGACCCTTGTAGCCTCTGGTGCCAGTTCAGGAACTTTCTAGAAACTTGTATCAGTAGGTAAATAAGTAAATAGCACTCTAGATGTACTGTGATGTAACACTATTTTTATTCCTACTTTAGAGTTCAGAATAAGTTAAGTAAGTTATTCATGGTTCTGCAGCCTCAGACAGTGAAGTTCCTTGGTCTGTGCCCTTAACTGCTGGACTCTCCTGGTAGTTAAGGTGCCAGGTACCATCTGCCTCTGTGGTAGATGCAGGGCAACTTGAGGCTTATGCAAGGTAACTTGTTTCCCTGTGCTCACGCATCCGGGTCCCTTAGCAAGATGCGCAAAGCTAATGCAGCTGCATGGTCACCCTCCCATCTCTTCCTCCTTTCCATGTTTCTATTACTCCAGTTAAAGTCTCACTGTTTGCCCATAGGCTATGCCTTCTGACATTTCCTTGTGTTTAGAATAGCTTCTCCTCTCTTTTTTTCTTGATTCCTATCCTTCCCTCCAAATCCTTCCTCCATGTCTCCTCCACTGTGCTAATTCTCACAAACTACTTACCACACAGCACTGTAATGTACGCTATTGCTTTTGCTGGGATAGGACTTAACTTTGCACTTTGTGCCTAACGTAGGTCCTAGCCCACTGCAAATGGAGGAAATGAGTGAATGAACAAAAGATTTCTTTTTTTTTTTAAATAAAAGTACAAAAACATATTAACAAACAGACACCAATTAGCATAAAAAATAGTACAATCACAACTGATCTATAGACAAGGTGACATGGTCTCAACAGTGGTTATTGCTTTATCCATTGATATCTTCGAAGTGTAAATATATGAACCCATATACAGACATGCAAAATTGGTCAGACCATTAATCC
>PVLD010025248.1:0-24039 GCA_004027595.1 Dinomys branickii | reverse complement strand
TCTGACTAAATTTACATGTCTGTATATGGGTCCATACATCTACAATTCGAAGATATCAATGGATAAAGCAACAACTACTGTTGAGACCATATCACCTTGTCTATAGATTAGTTGTGATTGTACTATTTTCTATGATAATGGGTATCTGTTTGTCAATATGTTTTTGTACTTTTATGTTTCTAAAATAAAAAAAAAAAAACAAAAAGCTACACATGTTAAATACTGTAACATTTGAAACATTAGCTCCTGATTTTTAGGAATAAATAACAATTCAGTTAATTTTATAATTTAAAATATTTTCTTTTGTATTTAGCAATTATTAATAACTATATTATATGACAATAGCATAAAAAAAAGACTCTCCCAATAACAAAGGAAAGCATGGGACCCTCTTTGTCTTCTGTAAAGAGATCTGCACAGCTGCACACTGCAACAGCTGCACAGTATCTTTACTGGTTTTGCCCAATTTTCAAATTCCCCAGAAACAGTGAAGGATGGAAAATACAATAGAATGAAGATGGAAGGTATTAAAAAGAAAGTATTAGAACAAAAAGAAGATAGATAAGAATGGACCAAACGTATAGAGTTATTGGATTCTTGGGTATTATAATTGTCTTCACCACTGCGATCTTTAACTGCACCTGATTTCATCATCACTCTTACTCTTGCCACTGCCGCTGCCACTGCCATCTCTATTCCCGACACCATGTTCATTGGTGTCAGAAACACCAATAGCACCATCCTCACCACCACCTCTACTCCCACTGTCTCCATCACTGCCTGCATCAGTATGCCCAACACCACTAACACCTCCACTGGTCACCATAATCACTACTACCACCATCATAAAGTACTACAACTACCATCTTACTTAGTTTTCTCATGCTGAGACAAAGTACCTGATGCCCAAAACGAAGGGAGGAAAGGTTTATTTAGCTCACAGTTTGTAGAGGTTTCAGTCCATAGTCAGCTGGCTCCAAGGCAGGGGCACATGGCAGAAGGACAACTGTTCTTGGCAGCATAAAATACCAAAAGCAACAAGAGAGGCAGAGGAAAGAGACAAACCTCTTTCTGTCTCTTATGCTGTTTACAGGCTACCTGTCCTAGGGCCAGTGTAGCACACACCCTTCCTCCCAGCATTGGACCTTGAATCAAGCACAAACTCTACATTCAGCTGTCTCCAAGAAAGCCTAAGACTGCATGAGGCTTTGGCAGGACCTCTAGAGACAAACCGTAACAGCTACCATCATTACCTGCTTTGTTGCCACCATTACTACTTCATTGCCGTCCTTGCTTCTATCAACATCACTGTCGTTACCACCTCAATCACCATCACCACCCTTACCCTCTTCTTGCCACCATTTCTACCTCTAACATAACCATTGTCACCTCCGCTGTCATGACTTTCATCATCATCGCTATCTCTATGGCCATTACCAAGTCACCAAGTTATTGCCATTGCCATCTGCATATGTGCTGTCACCATCACCGCCTCCAGGATCACATTTTTTTTCTTTTGGTGGTGCTGAGGATGGAACCAAGGGCATGCCACACCACTGAGCTACATCCCCAGCGCCACATTTGTTCTTATCCACACTCTTACTTCCATCACCACCATTGCCATCAATGCTATCACTATAGACAACTCCATCATCACCACTGACACTGTCCCCAACCTCACTGACAGTAATATGATCCTCAGCACCATTTTTATCATTAATTACATATAGCATTGTGGTTCTCCCAAAAGCCTCATAAGCTCGTAGGTGGGGCTTTTGGAGGGTGGCTGAATCTAGGGTGTGTGGATTATGGGTGTGTCATAATTGGATTAGCCCAAGGATTGGTTTAGCATGGTTTTGGGTGTGGCTGAATAGATTGACTGAAGACAGAAACCTCACCCTGGGTGTGAGTGGCAGCAGACAATAGGTTTGTACTGTAGATGAAATTAAAGGGACTACTTGCTGCTTTCTACCTGCTCTGGTATGGACTGCTTCTCCTCTGCCATGCCTCTCTGCCACACCACCTTGCCATGCAGCCAGCTGCCTATGGGCTGAAACCTCTACAGACTGTGAGCTGAAATAAACCTTTCCTCCTTTAACTTGTGCGTGTTGGGTATTTTGTCCCAGCAACAAGAAAAGTAGATAAGACATGGTCCCTGCATTTAAGGGCCCACATACAATGGCTAGATCCTTACACAAAAAATAAAGAGACCCAAAATGTAGGAATATGGAAGTCTCTGATGTCTATTTCAAAGCCAAAGAAGTCATTCCACTCAGACATGCTGGTCTATCCTGGAGAGTTCAGTAAGGTGGCCAACAGGACCCCAAACCTACAATGGCAGAGGATAAGGAGAGCTGACCATCAATTCACAGAGTACGTGTGACTCACTGTTCACCCTCAGCTGACCTTCAGAAGTGACTAGGGTCCATAGCCCAGGGAGATGGTGCCCTGAGAGACAGAAGCCAAAGGAGAGCGCAGGCAAATAGGCTGGAAATACCCTGGAGGAGAACAGGGGAGCTGTAGGGTGTCTGGCTCTTAGGCTCAGTCTCTGTTTTAGGAGTATTTCTCTCGTGTATCCAGGTGGCCAAAATCACCCTGGGGTTTGGATCATTTTCCATGTTCCCAGTTGCAAAATCAGTCAGTGGCACATGATGCACTGAGAGGACGGCAGCCTAAAGATGACACCACAAGGTGCACAAAGAGGAGGTAGCTTTCCTGGTGCTACCTCCTTCTTCTTCCCTTCCATCTCCTCCCAAGTCTCCAGTTCTGTTTTCCTTCCTTCTCTGACTTCCCTCCTCTTCCATTTTTTCTCCCAGCATCCCTGCAAATTTTGTATGTTGCCAATCTCCCCTGCAGCCTGCCTCCAAGCCTTGGCTCCTGCATACCTCCTCCCCACATCCCTAGCTCTCTCTTCCCCTCTCTTGGGCATTAAGACTTCAAAATTCTTGGGTGAGAGCCATGGAGGGCCCAAGGAGAAACCCCTTTCTTTAGCTTTGGCTCTTGTCAGGGACTGTTTCCTGAATCTGCAGCCAAATTGTCCTTTGCCCATTTCACCCCATTAGTCCTGTCATCAGACCCCTACAGTCATGCCTGGGTTTCTCTCAGCAAGCCCTGTACATGTGTGTGGCCTTTGTCCCTGCTTTCTGCCCTTTCTGTCCCGGCCGGCATCCCCAGAGTCTGCCAGCACCTCCAGCCACTTCATCAGGTCTCCCTTCACCTGTCATTGCACAGCAGCACGCACACTCACACACTCACACTCACTCCCCACATGCTCCCAACAGCCAAGCTCTTGGACATTCTATCATCATTGCTGTTGGTCAGTCACCATGCATTCGTTCATGTGCTGGGAGTTTTGCTGACCTTGGAGTGATGAATGCTCCTGTGTCCCTGTGAGTTGATCTTTGTAACTCCTTCTTCTTTTTGATGGGCCAAGAAACTGAGATTTAGAAAAATTGAAGGGCAAAGGCAACACCACCAGAAACTACAGAGCTAGAACTCAAACCCAGGTTTGTCTGACTTCTAAATTTGTGCCCTCGACTCTAAACTTCTGTACTCTACTGCTTGTACCCATGGGGACAGACACAGCAGCACACAGCACATGCCCTACAGACCACAACTTCATGCCCAAGGAACACTCATTTTATACACTCACATACTCGTGCACATACACACACCCAGAACATACTCCCAGAAAAGCACACTACTCCATCTAGTCAATTGATAAACCTTGTTTGAATAGCTCTGCCTAGAGTTAGGCACTATGGTCACCCAGAGAAAAAAGAAATATCATATTCTAAGTATCCACCATATGCCAGACTTTATGTCAAAGGGAGCTCATGGCCACAGGAATGTGCACGAGGCTGTACATACATCTGTGCACACTCACACACGCACATGTGTGTGCATGTATATTCTGAGTGGAATTGCCCCTGGACCCATCCCTCCTGAGTCCATGAGACCCAGGGACAATGGGACAGTTACTGGATAGCATGTTATCTGATATAGGTAGCTAAGGGATGTGGAATGGCTGGAGGTTACTGAGTACAATGAAAGTAGGTCTCCAGAATTCCAGGCTGAGTCAAGGTGCACAGAAGTCCAGGCTGTGGTGGTGCACACCTGTAATCCCAGCACTCTGGGAGGCTGAGGCAGGAGGATCACAAGTTTGAGCCCAGCTGACAACTTGACAACACAGTACTTTGTTTAAAAAACAAACAAACAAACAAATCCCAAAGCCAAAACAAAACAAAAAAGATCTGGGCATATAGCTCATTGCAAAGGCCCTGGGTTCCATCCTCAGTACCACAGGAAAAAAAATAAAGAATCCTAGACTGCCCGAGCTGAGAGGAAAGGCAGAGACCTCAGAAACCCGCTTCCATGTCCTTTGCCAATGATTTATGTTTATTAACTGAGGAGGTCCAGCTTGGGATGGGGCATATTCTGCTACCTCCACAGAGCACAAGCTACCTCTCTGAATTCCAGCACCCAGGGTGAACATCTATGAGCTTTCCCACGCTGCCCCATCACTTTGGACCTCACTTAGCTTCACTTAATTCCCCACTATGGGAAATAGACAAGAAATGAAAGATAAGTAGGCAGTTTGAGAGGATTAAGGATAAGGGAGAGCAACATAATTATGTCATAGTCGCTATCAAGCAGGAGAACACACTAAAGGAAATGTAAAGGGCCCCAAACTAGTCCATTACAAGAATAAGAGCAAGGCCAGCAAGCAGATAACAGAGTCTTGAGTCTGAGACAGAAACATTAATCATGCAGCAAGGCATCCCTGTGCCCCCAGCCCAGTCTCCAAGGCCATGGGGTGAACGGGGGAAGGCCGACAGGGTGCTGAGAGGCCTATATGGGGCAACGCAGCTACTCTGTGCCCATCGGCATGGGAGAGCCCCTGGCACAGGTTAGGAGGAGGTAGCCCCTAGGCTTGGCAGCTGGCATCCCATGGCTAGGGGGCTAAGCTCATTCCTTTTCAGCCCTAAAGGAGGAATTTAAAGCCCTAACGTAGGGGAATCCCTGGTCAGCATCATGTACTAGAAACATGCTGTGCCATCCTAGCTGTGTGGCCTTGGGCAAATCATTTCCTCTCTCTGGACTTGAGTCCTCAAGTTTGCAGTGAATGAGCTTTCAGAAGACTCTGATGAAGTGAAGTAATAGCACCTAGTACTTACAGAACAGTTCTTCTATGAGATAACCCAAAGATTAACACATTTTTTTCTCCAAGGGACCAGAAAGTAAATATTCCAGGCTGTTGTAGCACAGGCAGCCACGGACAATAGGCAAACAAGTTAGTGTGGCTGTGCTCCATACAACTTTACCGACAAAAAGAGGCAGTGAGCCAGGCCTAACCTGAAGCTTATAGTGTACTGACCTTTGAACTAGACACTGTGCTGAGCACTTCAGTTTCATCATCTCATTTTATTCTCAAATGGTAAATAGATACTACTAACATTTTGCATATTTTGTAGTTAGGGAAACTAAGGTACCAAGCAATCAAGTAACTGGCCCAGTATCATACAGCTGGGAAATGGTAGAGGTGGTGTTTGAACCCAGTTCTTTTGGCTCCTGAGCCTTTGGTTCCTGACCTCTATGCTACGTGCCTCCCAGAGGAGAACAATGCTAATTATTAGAACAATAGTAGCCATTGCTTGCCTTCCCCAAAGAGCTATCAGGAATACCAGGCTTTCTCCCCCAGGAGTCATGACCCACTGGTGTGTCACAATCAGTTGCACACTGTGTCAAAAGTCCTTTGCTGCTAATAATAGTTTTAAAAAATGATTTACTACTGTTTTAATAAACGAGAGCTGACCCGGGGTTATCCTTCTAATAATGCCCCTCTCCCTCCCTTGCATTCAGATATGCTTCCTGGAAAGAGCAAGACGGGGTCTCAGCTGACTTGGCAGGAATGCTGGGGAGGGTGGCATTTGGAGGCACATCATCTGTCAGCTACTCAGAAGCAGGGGGATGGCAAAGAATGACTGACACCCTCCCCTACTGTGCACTGCATCGAGGCTGAGGAGAGGGGATAACTATAAGTCACGGACAGCAGAAGCAAGTGAGGTGTATGGATGTAGTGAGGCTCACGAGGACGCTGCTCATGTCAGATACAAGCCCTTACCAACCAGAAGGGGCAAGCACGCATCGGAGAAAAAGGCAGGGAACCAGACAGAATGTTATTTGAATCTTGACTCCGGTACTTTTTCCACGACTAGAGTCAGTCTTATTAAGCCTCAGGTTCTGTGCCTATAAGATGGGGAACTTGGCAGGGTCACACCTGACAACACCTCTGTGAGGGTCAAAGGAAACAATAAGAAAGGTCTAAGGTGGTTTAGCATGAAAACAGAAGATGCACTGAGAGGGAAAGGGGAGAGGACTAACATTTAAACTGTGTGCCAAACTGGCTGTGGTGGCACAGGCTTATAATCTCAGCAATCTGGGAGGCTGAGGCAAGAGGATCACAAGTTCAAGCCTATCCTGGGCAACTTGTAACTTAAAAAAAATAGGGCTGGAAATGTATCTCAGTGCTAAGGCCCTGGGTTCAAGCCCCAGCCTTGAAAAAAAAAATCCGTATGCCAGGAAAGCTTCCAAGGGTGTCTCAGAAAAAAACTCTCCTAACAACTTGACAGTGGGAATAATTATCTCCATTTGAAGGCAAGGACACTGAGTCCTGGGGTCACCTATCTCAAAAGTGATGTGGATAGAATTGGAACCCAGGCTTGGTTGTGAGTTCAGAGTACTATGAATATTGGCAGCCTCCAGTGGCATTAGTGGAGCATCAGATGAGAAAGCAGAGGGGGTCATAATAGGGGCAGTTCTGTGATCCCTTCCAATTTGCAGTGCTGTTTGAACTCTACCATGATCCCAAGCCAACAGCTTGCGCCTTACCTCAGTTTTCCCCAATCAAAACCCCTTCCCAAGGGAAATAAAAAGGAAAACTTTCTATCCCAATGTTTGCCCCCCGCCCAACCATCGTGTGCTTAGTGGCTTCCTGCCTGGCAAAGAACAAAGGTTAGAGGAACTGTTTCTCTGGGACATCATGTGCCTCCTTCCAGGGTGTGGGGGCTGAAGACCCTGGCTTGGCCTAGATCTAACCCTGGTGAGCTGTGTCTGAGAACAATGGTCAGAGGCATCTCCCCTAGGACTCCCACCAAGGATGGGAAGTCGGGCGCATGAAGGGCTGGCCTGGGCATTGTTTAGAGAAGTTTCCTGACTGAGTTGGCAGCCAGGGGCCCTGGGATACTGGAGAGGGCCTAGAAGAGCCAGTATCTTTCTTCCTCACCTCTAGAACAAAACCACTGTTTCTGCTCCTATCTTTTCTTTGGAGGAGGCCCCAGGGCCACAGAGCCACAGAGCTTAGTGCTCCCTCACCCAGCTCCAGTCAGCACACAGAGATACACATCCCTGTACCACCACACAGGAGTTGCTACCCTACGCCAGGAGTCTCAGACCCACCCACCACTCCTGGCTGCTCCTCATGTACACACACTAGGGCTACGGAAAGCCAGAGAAAGGGACATCTTCTCAATCAGGCAGTACCGGCTCACTTGTAGTGAGTCCTCGAACTGTCACTCCAGTAAGCCAGCAGCCGCAGAGGGGCAAAAGGAACCTCAGGTAAGGTGGACTTAGCTACGTGTGGTCTCAGTCAGCTGGCCAGGCAGGCAACTGCTAATCCCCTCCCCGGCCAGCCAGGTAAGTAGCCTGTTCTTCATTCACAGAAGTCTGTGCAGGGGCTTTGAGCACAGCTCTGTGGTGAACACAGGGGCGGGGTGAATACCAAGGCATCCAGGCAACCAGGAGAAAGGACTAAACCCTCAGCAATGCAAGGAACCCCCTGCCAGCCCCTGCCCTGCCCCATGCCTTTGATCACACACACACAGACCAGCCCCAGCCAGGCCCTCCACATGGCCACACCCCCACCCCCCGCCACATCTGGAAAGGGCTCTGCTGGGCCTTTGGGCCTCACCTCTGTGTGAACCTCTCCTTTGATCATACCAGCCACAGGGAGGGAGAGAAGGTGGGAGGAGAGCACCAAGAGGAGGAAATGGCCCTTTCTTTGCTGCTCAGAAGAGTCAAGGCAGTTGCTGAAGATCTTCCAGCAAAACCTGAAACCAGCATTCTGAGCACTGACCTTCCGGGGGCCAAGGCCTCTAGGAATCCCACCAGGTCGAGTGGAAAGAACCAGAATGTGCCCCCATACGACAGAGAAGCACAGTGCCACCTGCTTCTCCTTCTCCATCTTAGCCATGCAGATAAATATAACACCCTCCTCTTACAGCCCTAGACTTTCCAGAGCACTTCCCATGTGTGCCTTCATTTCACATATCCAACAACCCCAGAGGAAAGTATCATTCTTAACCCCATCATACAGATGAGAAAACTGAGGCTTTTAAAGGAAAAGTGACTTATCTGCTCAGGTCACCCAGCAAGAAAGAGGTAGCACCAGAATTTGGTGGCAGACCTGTTGCCCTTAGAAGTGTTGAGTGACCCCTCCATTTTTAGTGGGGAACTCTGAGGCCAGACTGGAGAAGGCTGCAAATAGGGCTTCGGCTTGCAACTTAATATGTATGAACCGGCTAGGGTAGCATCATGGCAGACTGCTAATGCAATCCACAGTGCGGATGCTTTGTCTACAGCACCAATAGCCCCTGGCCCTGTGCCTGTGCTCCCCGATGGAATGCCACCTGGCTGGGCACACCCAGCACCCTGCTTCTTGGAATTAGACTGCCCCTCAGCTCCTTGCCCTGCTCTCAGCTCATGGTGTGACTTAGGGGGTGCTTGGGAGAGAAGCCTGAGTCATCACCCGCCAGGAAGCACAAAGTTTGGCAGGGTTCCTGGGCCCAGCTAAGGAAGGAGCACAAGCATTGAGTTACAGCAGCCAGCCTGGGGCAGGGAAGAGGCAGTGGGCAGAGGGGTACCCATGAGTCCATACAGATGAGAGACTCCCAGAAAGCCAAGGTCCAAGGTGTAGCCAAGGGGCAGCACCCATGGAGCACTGGGCCACCTGGTAGAGGAAGGGGGCGCAGAGAAGCCAGCAGCACATTTATCCTGTCCAGGTCTCTTTCCCACGCCACGCTCCCAGCCAGGGCCTTCTATCTCCACTGAGGTGTGTGACAGCTGGGGCAGTTCCAGAGGAAGGATTCCCCTCAGCCCCAAAGGGGCAGGGCGCCACCTCCTGCCACCTCCCTCTACCTCTTCCTGTCATGTCCTTGGGCACCAGTGTTTCAAAATATACTGCTGCTTGGCTGGTATCAAAAACATCAAGTTTCAAATTCATCCCCACAGCTTTAGCTTTGTCTTCAGCAGAGCATTCCAGTCCAAACTGCCCCTCTGCACTTGGGACCCATAGAGTTGTTAGGCTACTCCATACATCCTCATGGCCCCAGGTCCTCCAGCTCATCTGGGTCTAGACCCAGACTCTCTCCCCACCCTCACCCTCTGCTACGAAGATAATGTCAGCACACATCAGCTGGGCAACATTCTTGCTACAACTCTCTCCTTCCCTCCTCCCCTCAACCTTTATGAGTATGTACCTGACACTGCTCAAGCAAGTCGGTCCCCATGCTTGTCTGCTTTTAGCTTATGGCCTTGCCAGATCAGCAACCCCAGTGTCATGGGTGACTAACGGCTGCCATGGGGCTGAGGGAGCCCATCAGAGAAGTATCTGATCCTGGCTTTGAGTAGGGGACAACAGCAGACCTCTTATAAAGCCTGAACAGGGAGTAGGACAGAGCCTAGTGTGTGTATGAGGGGGTGAGTTAGCCTTAGGGTGCTGATGGGAGAGGGCTGGAGGACTCTGAACAGAGAGGAGTGTAGGCAAAGGCCGAGGGGCGGGAAGGAGAGCTTGCAGCAATGGAGCAACTTGATCGAGCGAAGCTGCACACAGAGAGAGCCAGGGCTACATTTGGGAGCAAGGCTGGGCAACTGGCGGCCAGGCACCTGAGCACCCAGGCCTTGTATGCCATCAGAAGGCACTTTGCCATCCAGAGTCATTAGAATTCTTGAAAGCACTGAAACTGGTGTGAGTTTCCAAACAACTGCCTGGTCTGCCTCATCCCAACGTTCAAATTGTCCAGCTCCACCTTGGCTCTCCGCCACCTCTGCCATCAACCTCCTGACTTAGAGCACTGTACCAGCCTCCAGAAGGCCCCTGAGTCTCAGATTTTGAATACCCCCCCCAAGGCAGCCTCCAACCATGAAAGCCGAAAATGTTATATATGTAGAGAGAGAGACTCAGTCTGATCATCTCACTCACCCTGCTTCAAATTATGATTTTCCATGTTATGATGATGGAAAAGCAATACATTCTTAGTAGAACCTGTCCTTCAGATTTTGAATTCTGCTCCATTCCTGAGCTAGTGATATGCAGTGCAACACTCTCATGGTGTTCAGCAGGGGCAGCTGCCCCTCCCAGTCGGTCATGACAGGAGGGGAGAGAACTGATTGTAGTATGCTGTGTTACTCAGCTAAGTTGTCCTATAGGTTAGGTGCAGTTCATGCATCTTATTACTTACAATATTTTCAACTTGCAATGGTTTTACTGGGATAGACCCCCACTGTAAGTCTAGGAGCACCTGCATATCCATACCTCCCCATGACTTTCCGAGTGAAGTTGGGCTTTCCATCAGGGCAGACAGACCTTGCCCTCTCTGGCCTCAGTTCCATCCTGGGCCTGTTCACCTCTAGTGTTCTCCCCACCAGGTCCAGAGAAGAGTGTCCCAGACACAGAACACCTCTGGGCAATGGCTCTGCCTCCCGTGTCCTTCTGCTCCATGACTTTGCCTTCTGCCGTTTCTCTCTCATACTTTCAGATTTGACTCTAATGGTACTGCACTCTATTTCCCAACCCAGTCTCTCCCCTCACCCATCCTAGCATCCTATTCCTGACGTTCTCTGGAGCTTTTCTGTCACGTTCAGGTAACCCTCTAACAGAGATAGAGATGCATGCCATTATAAATCTGCCTCTTGGCTTCATTCTGCTTCTGCCTGTGTTTTGTCCTCTAGCAACAGCTTGCCCACTTACACTCCAGGATTTTGCCCTAAAAGGTGGGTCTGTTTTACTCTATGCACTTTCTTGCAAGCTCCTGGGCAAACGCTGCCTGGATGGTAACCTCTCCAGGCTGCCATTCCAAGCAGCCCCTGGGCTTGTGAAGTCTTCCTGATCTGAGAGTCCCACCCCAGCCTGGACCTGCTATCTCAGGCCTCTTGCCCCCAGCCCTCAGTAGTCAGCTGAGCAGCAGCAGTATAGGATGCAATTTTCCAGCCATGACAGGGCTTTGCTAGCCCAGGTGCGGAAAGAAGCTAGTGGAGGACTCTCCCTTGAGCAGCAGGCCCGCCCTCTGGGATGGCTACCCAACCCCACCTTGGCAAGAGGAGAGGAGGCAGCTGGGCCTGTTCCTGGGGAGTCAATGTTTTAGAAAAAGGGTGAAAGTTTTCTCCACAGCAAAGAAGCCCACCTTCCCCTCACCTACTCAGAGCAGCCTTCCTTTCTCTGGCCAAGAAGCCTGCATGGACTCAGGAGCTGGCCAGATCCGAGGGGTACAGGGAGCTTCACACACATCCCCCAAAGGAGAGCCAGCTCAAGGAGCTGAGACACTGACCCCTCCTCCCTGCCATCCAAACTGCTGAGCTCTCTTCCTACCTTAGCTTGGGGCCTCTGAGCTGTGTTCAGGAAGCAGGGCACTTCTGTACAGCCAGCTTGGAGTGGGGAGGGGGGATGGTTTGATACAGATTTTTGTGGTCAGAGGTGATTGGAATCCCAGCTGTCACCCGCCCCCCCATCCATCAGCATTCCTCCCCCCCTCAGAGACAGGCAGCGGAGAAGGCAGGGAAAGCCAAGGAACTCTACTGGCCTCTCAGGTCCTCAAGATAAGCTCCCCCATGCAACCACCAGATCTGCCACAATGACTAGCATGCCCCAGGGCCTGAGAGTGGACCAGACGTTTGCTGTAAACACTATCCTGTGCAATCTGGGGATATCTGCACTATCCATTCTTGCAAACTTTCTCCAGAGAGAAGGTTCCCAGTCAAGGCTTCCCATTTGAATCACCAAAAAAATCTTAAATATGCCAATGCGTGAGCCCCAGGCCTAGAGGCTCTGTTCTACTTGGTCAGCCTGCTGCAAAAGCATGTCAGGTGTTTCCACTGTGCACTTGGGGCTGAGCTGAGGGCCCTAGCTCAAGAGCAGCACTTCCCACCTTGGCACGATGAACTCAGCCTCTGTGGAAAGCCACCCTGTGCATTATGGGATGAATAGCAGTGCCCTTGAACTCCACCCATTATGCCTCTAGCAGGCCCCCTCCCATAATATGACAAGCAAAAATATCTTCAGACATTGCCAAATGTCCCATGGGGGACAAAAGTGTCCCTGACTGAGAATCACTACTTCAGTGTTTGGGACAGCCTTGGATTGGGAAAGTACATCTGAGTACTTTCAGGGCAGAGTCCCTTCAGAGCAGCTGCATGGCTCTGCCTTTCTTCCTTGACTCCTCCAGAAAGTCACAATCAGTCGATCAGTCTGCGAACATATGTCTCTTCTGTCCTCTCGGCCTGGCCTAATATGAGGAAGGCTGGAAGCACACAAGGAATCTGACCTCATTCTTGTCGGGCGGGGGGGGGGGGAGCGACAATGCTGAGAAACCTAAGATTAGAGCCCTGTTAGGGATTCAAGGACCCTGGGGCTACCTCAGGCTTACCCTATGACCCTGTGCCATACAATGGTACTTTAAGTGCATCTTAGTCACCTGTCAACTTTTATTCATTGTACTGGGTGCTGAGGACCCACCAGTGAAACAGATAACCACTGTCCCTGCCCTCATGGGACAGATGGTACAGTGTCTCAGTAAGCAAACTTTTCTGTAAAGGGCCAAACAGGAACTTCTGAGGCTTTGCGTGTTCTCTCACAACCACTCAACTCTGCTATTATAGCAGTGAATGTAGCTGTGGACATTATGCAAATGACTAGACACAGACATGCTGCAATAAAACTTTATTTACAAAAGCAGGCAGTGGGCCAGATTTGGCTTGTGGACTGTAGTTTGCTGGTACCTGGTCAAGTGAGTAGCAGAGTTGATAATAAAGCAAGAGTTAATATCACATCTGGATCAATCAATCAGTGATGATACTTGAAGACACAAAGAAGTATGGAAGTGTTTATCATACACGATGTGCCATGCTGTGGCAGGAGCTCAAACTTGGCTGTAGATGGATATGATGGTGAGGTGTGGGGAGGTGACTCCAAAATGCTGGTGGGGATGTAGTGATGGCAAGCGCTGAGGCAGGGACACAGGAAGGAGAATAGGTTTGGAGAGGATGGCAGTTGATGGGTTTAGCTGAGATGTGTTGAACTGGAGGTGATCTGGGGACATCCTAGTAGAGATGCTTTGGAGACATACTATCAAATATCCTGTAGAAAATCATTAAATTTGTTTCTGGCTTTGAAATATGAATGAAATTGCTATTCCAATAACTAAGGTAAAATAAATATCTCCCCCGTTCTCTTCTTTTTTTTCTTCCTTCTCTTCCTCCTCCTTCTTCTTTGTTATTTGTTTTTCTTTTCTGACACACCGTTCTGCCATGTTGCTCAGTAGATGGGATTACAGGCATGTACCGCAGCACCCAGCTCATATTGTTCTTCTTAAGAAGACTAGAGTGTAAATTTTGTGTTTTCTTAATTCAAATATTTATTGTTTTAAAGGTAGACAGCCATAGCTGGCTGGTTAGTTATAAAATTGGCGATTGGAAAATAAACATTTTGACTAAAAAAAAAAATACTGTCCTTAAGGCCATGATCATAAATTAACTTCCCCAGGGAGAGAAAGAAAAGGTTGGGGAGAAGCCAAGAGGAGAGGGAGAGGAGGCAAGAGGAGACAGGGGAGGGCCAATAGGAGCCCGTGAAGCACTGCCGGAGAGGGGAGGGGAGAAGCAGAGAGTATCTGAGCACCCTCTCTCTCTGGCTCTCCTAGGTTCCTTCTACCAACGCCAAGCAGATGTGGTTTAGTGAGCAGAGTGGTTCAGTGATCTTCTTGCTCTGTGGCTATAGCATTGGTTGATAGGAGAAGAGAGTAGCAAAGTGTGGGAGGGGTGTGGAGAGGGACATTCCTGGCTGAAGGAGCCAGGTGGGAGGAAAGGAAAACATGGAGTGTTTTGGAAATCCTGAGTAGTTAGTCCGTTGTGGCCCAGACCTAGAATGCTGGGGTGGGATGGAGGAAGCAGGGAGATGGATATAAGATTAAAAGAACAATGGGTGTGGTCAGGTGGTTTTGAATCCTGTGCCAGGCCTACCGCCGTGACCTGGGAGAAGGTACTGAACAGAGAGCCTCACTTTCCTCACCTGAACCATCACTCATCCTCCCTACTGCAGAGGGGATGGCAGAAGAGCCTTTTAGGAAGTGGAGCTGGCAGGTCTTCAGCCCCTGGTTGGGTTTCTAGAAAAATCCCATGGGTACAGAACTCCAGGAATCCCCAGGTGGCAGCCAGAGCTGGCCAAGAAGTCACTCCCAAAGTCTCTGCACCCTTCCTCTGCCAGTGATTTCCCTCTCCCCACCCCTCCTAAGAGATGATATGGCCTCGTAATAAAGTTTTCAATGATACACACAGCCTTCTGTGGTCTATGTTCCATAGCTTTGCCACCACTGCTCTACACCAACTAAGTTACCTAGTCAAGGAAATAAAGCCAAGAGAAAAGCTACTCTGGACCGAGCTCCAGACAAGTCTGGTAGAAGCCCTGAGGAGGCAGCTCCCTTCCAGCTCTTACCAGATGCCATCTGGCTGGCTCAGGCAGGCTCAGAGAGAGAGGAAGGCCAGAAAGGATCATGCAAGTCCTGGGTGGGTACTGTGGACCTGACCTGAGGCTTCTCCCAAAATCCCCATCTCACAGGTGAGAAAATGGCCAAGCAGCCAGGAAGCAGCAAACCAGGCCCATAACTCAGCACTGCCTGACTCCCAAACCAACACTTGTCCCTGTCGCACTAGCAACCACATCAATTGTCTGTGAAAAATGCCCCATCTGTGGCTGTGTGTCTGGAAAGGCCTCTGCTGGCCTTTTCTGTGCAGGATGGCCTATGATTCCCTTTATGGCCCTCCCTCTCCTTCCCTTCATTTGCCTTGCCCTTCCCTGGCACATGCTCCCTTCAACCAGCCCCAAAGCTGGTGGCTGTCCTCTCCACTGGGACCCAGACAAATGACATTGGAATAATTGAAGTGCCCTTCCTGTGACCTTGAGCTTTGAAAAGGCTGACTTCCCTTGTGGTGATCGGGGCTGATGACAGCTGAGTGGCAAGAGGACACACACAGAGGCACAGATGAGCCACATCAGAGGGGGAATGGCCAGGATACCACAGCGCCTGCTAGGACAGCTGGCTCCCCCTCCTCAGGCAGACAGCTGGGAATACCCTTGTCAAAAGACAAGGCTCTGCCCCTGTCCTACCTCCTCTTTAGCCATCCAGAAACACTGCTGCTGACTGACCAGGCAGCATCACTTCCTATAACTTCAAACAGGTCCCCAGGTCACCTTTCCCAACAGATGGAATACAGCCACCTCCTCCTACTTCTGTCAACACCAAGGGACACAAATAACAGTGGCAAGTTGCACATAGAACTGCCAGACACAAAGGGTCCCCTGGAGCCCAGGGAGGCTGCATATATAGACACTTGCTTCTCTGGGGCTTGGGCTGGCAGTGAGGAACGGCAGTGCCAGCAGGCCTCCACAGAAGGCCCTCCCTGGAGGCCAAGTGAAGGCATGGAGAGCTGCCTGAATGTATAGGGATGATCCAGGCCCTTCCATAGCAGAGTCCCTTTTCCAAGTCAGGCTGCCTTCAGGACACAAGCATGCACACATAGCACAAACTGGTTCTCAGCACTCTTTACATGTGAGCTCTGATGCCAGCTCTGAGCCAGGCCCTGAGCTGGGCACTGGGATAGCAGACAGGAATTGGAAAAGCACTCCCTGGGTCCCACAGGCTAGGTGGTAAGCCCAAGGGGAACCTAGGTTCAACTGCAGGAGCTCCTGTTGTGCCTGAAAGGAGCAAGGTGATGTTTGGACCCATTGTGGCCTTGCCAAGACCCCATCTGGGGGACTTTATCCAGTGATGAGTCCCAGGCTCTGGGAGAGCAGTCAGACCTGGAGGGGCCACTTGGCCTGAAGAAGAGTAAACTCAGGATTCAGAGCTGAGTAAACTCAGGATTCAGATCTCCAAAGGACTGTCACAAAAAAGATGCCTTGTGTGGCCACAGGAGACAGAGCTAGGTAGGCCCGCAGGAAGCCACAGAGAAACCACTTGAGATGAAACTTACAACAAACAGCTCTGCTGAGATAAACCAGGAGGTCACTGGAGATGTGCGCGCAGATCACTAGGCAGGAAGCTGCAGACAGAAGTCAGACACCTGAGGGGGGTGGCTGCTACCAGACAGCCCCTAAAGGTACTTCCAACCCCAATATTTCACAACTGTAACATTGGCATTCACCTCTCCAGGCTGCAGATGAGGAAACTGAGGCCCAGAGAGTGACAGGGACATGCTGGAGGTCTTACAACATGTTGGTGGTACTCCAAGGACTGGACTCAGAATGCCTCCCTCCCTGTCTTAGATCTTCCCTCTCCTTGGGCTGTCTTGGCCAGAACAAACCTCCTCAGCTGTGGGCGGTGTGTGCAGAAGCTCCCCTCTCCAGCCTTCGTCCTGGGTGGTCTGACACCCCATGGTCTTTTCCAGTCCAGGCCTGGGCCCAGCTGATGGATGAGCTCCTTGTTGTGCTGCTCTGGCTCGGGCTCCGGCTCCACAGATGGATGCTCTCCGGCCTGCCGGCTGAAAGGAGATCCACATTTGACCCGGAGCCAGATGTGGTGCAAAGGGAAGTGGGGAAGTGGGAGATCTAGGGCCTGGAGAGGGCTGCAGACATGGGGCTCTGGGCCACAGTACACTTCACAAACCCCTCAAGGCCCAGCGCACAGTAGGTGCTTAATAGATCAAGCAGAAAGAGGGAGGGAGCCAGGCTCCCCTGGAGCACGAGGCAGTGGGAATGCCAGGGTGAGCTGAGGGCCTCACCACCCCCGTAGAAATTCTGAGGCTCCAGACCTAGGTGTGTGAAGATCTTCCTTGTTTGTTTTGGGCTTCCCTAGACCTCCTTATGGAGCCCTGCTCCCACTCCAGCCTTTATTCAGAGAAGAGAGTCCCCGAGTCCCACCCTTTTCCTCTGTCCTCACTCTGCCACTCAGAGAACTTCTGTCCTATCCACAAGAATGACTAGGTGACTTGCTCAAATGAGGAATGACCTCTGCAGAAGAGGTTCTCTTCTTGGCCATTAAGAATGCTGCAAAAAGGGCCATGGTTGGAGTTCAGCACTGGAGCACGTGCCTAGCATGTACAAGGCCCCAGGTTTAATTTCCAGCATCTCAACACACACACACACACACACACACACACACACACAGAATATTATGAAAGAGAAAAGATCCTACCCATGCATGCATGCACCCCTTCACAGGTAACAAATGATCAAAGGGAAGGTTGGAAGAGCAGAGAGGGCTGGTCCCAGGTGACTGAATGACAGGACGGGAACATGGCCCTCCGGCCTCCCAGCACACCAATATTTTCACAACATCCCTTCCACATGTTCTGGTGACAAACTGCTTTCTATTTTCTCACCGGTCCTTTGCAATTACTGATGAGGTAAGCATTGTTATATTTGTCTTAAGGAGAAGGAAACCAAAGCCAAGAGATACTCAATGACTTTCTAGCTACCTCTCCTTAAAAGCCAGGAATGTAAGTCAAGTGTGGTGGTGCATGCCTATAGCCCCAGCACCCTGGGAGGCTGAGGCAGGAAGATCACAAGTTTGAGCCTAGCCTGGGAGATTTAGTGAGACTTTGTCTCAAAATAAAAAATTTTCAAAATAGCCAAGCAGGGCTGGGGATATAGCTCAGTGGCATAAGCACCTGCCTGGCAAGCACAAGGTCCGGAGTTCATTTCCCAGTACCAAAAAGTAAAAAATAAAAAATAAAGAAAAAAAATTAGCCAAGGATGTAGCTCATTACGAAGGTTCTGGGTTCAATTCCCACTACTGCAAAAATGTAAAAAATACAAAAAATGAAAGCTTGAGAATGTAGCAAGTGTTAATTGGGGGTGAGTGTGTAACTAGAGATGATGACTAGACTCAGGGAAGTACCCCTAGTGGTGAATTCCCAGGCCCGTGAGGGACAAATGTGAAGCAGTCATTCCAAGGCATCACTGGGTGGACAAGCTGCCACCCCAAGAATTAACAACTGTGTGTGCACGTGTTCGCTCATGCATGCATGTGGGGGGAGGGCTCTACTCTAAAACTTCTGCTCCCACAGCATGGGATAGGCCCAGAATCACTATTTTTCACCAGCATCTCAGGAGACTCAGACCGGCAGCCAGGTTTGGAAGCAGCTGGCTAGGGTAATCCACTAAATTTCCCTGGCTGAGTCTTAGTCTACACCAGTGGTCCAAACCTCTGGCTGCGTATCTGACTCACTTGGAGATCTTTTCAAAATACCGGTAACTGGGCCCACCTCCAGAGATTACTTTGGTCTGGGAGTTCAGTCTGGGCACTGGTATCTTTTAAAAGCACTCCAGAAAGTTCTAATGTGTAGCCAGGGTTGAGAGTACTGATCTAAGTCAGTCATAACAATTATAACTTCTTTGCCACATGGCTGAATTTGGCTTGGCAGGAGACACAATTCTAGGTTCTGGGGAAGGCTGCTTTATTCTTAAAAAGCAACACGAAGCAAAGTTGTTACTTCTTCCAGTCTTTCAATTTGGTTGAATTACAGTGTGATACTTGGAGCTGCTGCAGCCATCTTATGACAGTGAGGGGGTAGGCTTGAGAACAAAAGCCAAGAGTTGTGAATGGTGCAGCAAAAGATGGAAAGACCTGGAGTCACTGACATTAAATAAACCAACTACTGAAACACCCTTTTCTAAGACTTCTTCTATGAGATAATTGATGTGCTTATTGTTGAAGCCATTTTGAGTTGAGTTTTCTATTACTTGTGGTCAAATGCCATTATCATTAAGGGAAGAAGAAATCAAAGCTCAGAGAGACTAAATTACAAACCAAGATCATACAGCTAGTTAGCAGCAGAGTTCAGATGAAGGTTATGCCCTTTACCACCATCTCTCTCTCTCTCTCTCTCTCTCTCTCTCTCTCTCTCTCTCTCTCTCTTACACACACACACACACTCCAGCCCTAAAACCCTACGTGGTGTAGTGTAGTGCAAAAAGCTGAGTGGTGAAAGACCTGAGGTGGAGAGCTGAGGATGCGGGGATAGAGGCCACGTAGTGGTGATTACCAGGTCCAGCAGCCTATGGGTGTTCCCTGCCTCCCAGCAGGGGAGTGACAGCTGGGGCCTGCTCTGGCTCCATCAGCCATTAATTAAAATTTGACAAGAAGATGAATGCACAGGGGCAGCTTTTATTAGAGACTCCCGGAATGCTAGTGCTCAGTCTTGAGAGAACGAGCCTGCTAGCCTCTTTGTTATATAAGTGGGGAAACTGAGGCTTAGAGACCAGCAAGGACTAGTCTAAGTCTCTTCCAGGGAGCCTGTGGCTCAGGAGTCAAGGTGTCCCTGTACCTCCCTGGCCAGGGCTCTTTCCTCTGCCCTGGGGTCTCTCGCATGTGAGACAGCTTTAATTAACTTATTATCCTGTTCAGCTTGTCCCTGATTCCCAGGCCCCCAGCAAAGGCCTGCAACCAAAGCTCCCTTTTGTGCAACCTCCGCCTGGCCCCAGGGGGCTGATCGGATAAGGGCAAAGACTGAGGAGCCCAGGGCAGCTGAGCTTGACCACCTCCTTTCCAGGTTTCAGGCCAGACAGGATTTTGAGGCTGAGAACAGACAGCTCCAGGCATCTTGCCTGTTATGGCTTCTGCCTAGATGTGCCCCCAAAGCCTCGTGTGGCCATAGGTGGGCTTTTTCAGAGGTGGCTGGATCTAGAGTGTAACTCTGGGACTGATTCATGGTGTTGTGCTAGGCTCAAAGACACTAGGATTAGAGGTGTGAGCATACCCACCCTAAGTAGTCTGGATAAGATGAAAGGGGCAGAAAGGCAGTTAACATCCCTTGATAAGATGAAAGGGGCAGAAAGGCAGTTAACATCCCTTGTGGCTTTTGCTACCTTGTAGGCACCTTGAACTGCTCTCTGCAATGCTCCTCTGCTGCACCACCCTGTGTTGAAGCCAGCTGAGTATGGACTGAAACCTCTACAAACTGTGAGCCAAATAAACCTTTCCTCCTTTAACTTGTGGGTGTTAGGTATTTTGTCTCAGCAAGGAGAAAAGTAATTAAGACATTGCTTTTGCCTTTTTCATGGAAGGGGGTGGGAATATCACTCATTAGTGATCCCAACCCCTCAATTTGCAAAGTACTATCTGAGATCCAAACGGAGATTCTCCCATCCACCTCAGTGGGAGGGATCTATGCCTATGAAAAAATGCTTCTATTTTTCTTTAAACTAAACCCAGTTCCTTGTAAGAATATTTGCACGGTGCCTCAGTGCACAGCGCCAAATGAAGTTCTCATCCGCTCTCCCTCTGCAGCACCAGCCGCCCGTAGTTATTGTTTGCTGTCAAACCCGTGAGACTCCTCCTCCCAAGCATACTTGGGCCTGTGGCATTTGTCCTGTGGTCACCATCTGCCTTCCCTCTGAGGGAGCTGCAGGGCACCAGGGGAACAGGAGGGAAGAGGTCAGCACGGGATCCTCCCCTCTGCAGCCTGTTTCAGGCTGCCAGCCAATCAGGGCCAGCAGCTCGCTGGTTGGGTGCCTCACACCAACTGGAAAAACATGCCCCTCTGGGCAGACAATGTAGTGTCAGGCACTCTTCCCTGGGGCAGCATGAGGAGCCTGAGCGGCCTGCCTTAACATTCAAAGGGTCCCCCTTCTCTGTCCCTGTGTCTCATGTGTCCACAGTGCTATCACTGCTTCAGCCAGACTCCCACCATCCCACCCTGGGAGCCCAGCTGCCCCTGCCTTCTCACCAGTCGCCCTGCTCCTGGTCTATCCCTCCCACATCCACCTCCTGGCTGCAGGATGGATTGTTGTCTTAGGCAAAGTAGATTCTACCCCTCCTAGGCCAAGCCCCTTAACTACTTCCTCTTGCTTGATGTCAAGGCCACGACAGTGAGGATTTAAGGACTTTTCGCTGCCCACATGGGGCTCCACCCCAGTGGGCTTGGGTGTGAATCTTTGTCACCCACCAGTTGTGTGGCCTTAGGCAATCCAGTTAACCTCCCGCCTCTAAATGTCCTTATCTGGAAAATGGGATGATGACCATAATAACAGTATCTACCTGCTGGATTGTAGTGAGGAGTAAATGAGGCAATTTGGGTCGAAGAGCTTAGGCCCCAGCAGGCACTTGAAGAACACTTGAAGGCAGAGCACTTAGGGTCTCCCTGGGAACTTCTGAGTCTCAGTTCACTCTTCTGCAAAATGAGGGCCCAGATGACTCCATAGCAGGTGGTGAATAAAGAAGAATGCATAGAAAATCTTGCCCATTGTCTGGAGTATCTTGATATTTGATAAACTTTAGAGAAGGGAGAAAAGAGGAGACAAAGCTCTTTCTTGCCCACCTCCCAGGTGAGTGACAAGATAGGACACTTCCCAGGTCCTACAGGACTGCTGCTGGCTTTCTGTTGGAGCCAGGATAGGACACGGTGAGGGCAAAAGGGAACATGGCCACAACCTGATACACACTGGTCATGGGAAGGAGGGTAGCTGGACCCTCACTCTGACACTCAATTGCCTTACCTGTAAAGTGGGCATAATATTAGTATATGATAAGCCTACTGTGAAGCTGAAATAACATAATGTATGTAAAGCCCATTACACAGAACATGGCACTTACAGTTCCTCATCTGCAGTAGAAGCAATTTAGAGTTGTGGGTCAGATCACTGCCTTTAGACTACAACTGATGTAGGTCACATCCAAGTTCTCCTCTTCTTCAGCAAGTCCACTTAAGTCTGGTCAGTCACTCGACACTGCTTAGTCTTAGTTTCCTCCTCTAGAAAACAGAGATCATAGTTGTCCTACTTCACAGAATGTGGAAGGAAATTCAGTCCACACAAATAGTCAATATATAGTACTTTTTTTTTGGGGTACCAGGAATCAAACTCAGGACCTTGTGCTTGCCAGGCAGGTGCTTTGCTGCCAAGCTATATCCTTGGTCTGTCAATATATAGTATTTTTAAAGATAAAATTATTGCTTAAGGAAAGAGCGTAGGTCTTAATCTTCCAAATTCCTTCTCCCAACCCCACTGTTTAGCTCAGAGGATGTATACAGCTGCCACTCAATAAACCTTTCTCAATGAAGAAATCCTTAGTTCTCAGCAACTTTACCACATTATGGACAATTAGTCCTAGAGTGACTCTTGAAGATCATTTATTCCAACCACCCTATTATACAGATGGAAAAACCAAGGCTGAGAACATGGAAGGAACAGCAGCTAGACTTAAGGAGGCTTCCCAACAAGAAGAAAGCCCCCATGCCCACCACATAGCTCCCTCTTTGGAGCTGCTTCAAAATGCAAGTGATTTCTTCCAAGATAGGGGCACCTGCTATGGCCTCCCCAGAATCTCCCTGGCCTAGAACCTATCGCCCCCCCTGCCTCCCTGGACTTGTCTCAGGCCACACCTAGCTAGCTGCCCAGCCTGGTCCAGCCTGACCCCGCTCCCCAGGACTGCTCAGCAGCCTAGGCCGGGTGGTCCGTAATTGCTTCCTGTCCTCACAGGCTCTGTTTGTTTGCTCTGTGGCCGCTTCCTCACACCCCAGCACACCGGAGGTGCTGACCAGCAGCGAGGGACTGCTCTCAGATGTTGGGCCAGCCCTCCCTAGACCCACCACCTGGAGCCCAGGAACCCAGCAAGACCCTGGAGACAACCCCCTTCAGCAATTCCATTCCCCTAGCTTCCGTGCCTCCCCCCACCCCAGCAGCTGGTCTTGTCAGAAGCTGAGAGAAAAGCCAAAAAATCAACAGGTGGCAGTCCACAGTGAAGCCCCAGTAGGCCTTGGGCTGAAGCAGACACGAAGGACCCCTCCCCCAGCCTGCCCCCACTCCCACCACAGCCCAGTAGAACTTAGACAGAAGGTCCAAACGATAAGGCCTCATGCCAGGGCTTTGAAACTTCTGAGGCTGGAATGTATGAGGGAAAGGGGGGATTACTAAGTTTGTTACCAAAGGTTTCCGAGACAAGTATAAAAATCTCAATGCAGTAAAAAAAAAAGACCTGAGGTTCAAACCGGCTATCATGGTAGGATATTAAAGCAAGTGTTTCACAGTTTCATGGCTTCCATTCACCTTCTTATCTGTAAAATGCAGCTAGCACACTAATACCCATCACAGAGTTGCCGTGAGGTTAAAGTGAGTCCTTAGCATGTACTAACTACAGATCTTGGGTGAGTTAGATCGGGTGGACCAACCCACTATCCTGGTTTACTTGGGCCTAAGGAGTTTCCCAGAATGTGGGAATTTCAGTGCCCACATCTGGATAGTTTCAAGAAAACTGAGGTGAACTTGTCACACTAAGAGTTGGTGTCAATCCAGGCGTGATGCCACAGGCCTGAAATCCCAGTTACTGGGGAGGCAGAGGAAGGAGGAGCGCAAGTTCAAGGTCAGCCTCCTTCAAAATAAAAACTAAAAAAGGAATGTAGCTCAGTGTGAAGGCCCAGGGTTCAATCCCCAGCACTGCAAAAATCAAGTAAATAAAAGAGTTGGTGCCAGATGCTTAGATGCATATTGTTCCTGGAAGCAGGTGCCACAGCCCACCTCTGAAGACTCTCTTGAATCTCCACCTAACTCCGTAGCCCTTGTTGCTAACAGGCAGGGAACGGCCACTGCCCTCTTCTTGGAGCCCCTGGCCTCAGGCTCACACTGCCCCTCCTCAGCCCCAGAGGAAAGCGCTGTCAGCAGAATTCCTCACGTCCTGCTGCTGGGGCCATGTTTATCCAGCCCAGCAAACCTCCCCAGAAGCGCCTCGCAGCAGCCTCAGGAACACACTCAGAGCAGGAGAGGGATGGCCATTCGACTGG
>PVLD010025247.1:0-24038 GCA_004027595.1 Dinomys branickii | reverse complement strand
GTCATTGAAGAAACTTGTAACATTCTCTGCGCTCTGTGGTATCTAAGGATCTCTGTAAGCTTTAAAAAATTATCATTTGACTGATGACAGGCTCGATATGAACCTGTTATTACAAATATCTGGAGCAGAAGAGAAAAGCAGATGCATGAATCTGAAAGAAAATGTCTATCACTGTAAAGAATCCCAGTTTTACATTTTAGAAGACTACATTTGGAGATACCATGATCAGGAAGGTGGTTTTCCCAGAGCGAGTCTCATCCATTGGACTACGGATGTGCTGACCCCTGCAATTTCCGCAAAGGTGGGAAACTAGACTGCATAATTTGTGGTAGTGGGGTACTGCGTCTGCGCTTTCCCCTGATAACTTATGGCTCAGTAACAGACTTCTTGAGGCATAGAAGCGGGTCTAGTATGTTGCTGATTTGTGGGGGAGGGGCTTTGCGAGAAAGCAGCTGTTTCTTGAGCTTCTGTTTCACACACAGTTGAGGTGTGGGTAAGATTGTGATGTTCTGTGTGGGAAGTGGTGTGCTAGTTTCCCTTTTTTTTTGAAACTTACTGATTTTGAGATGTGTGTAACTGTTATTTTTTATCATGCGTAGATGAGGTATCAGCCAGAACAGATGTGGGGGGGGGATATATATGAAACTGTCAAACTCGTGACTTCCACCATTTTGAAGTATTATTAGCAGTAGGGCCGCCGGCCCTTGTAGTACTAGAAGGAAGCAACAGTATGTGCCAGAATCAGAAAAGGAAGACAGAATCACGAGCAGCAGCAGGCCTGCCTCCTAACCAGGCTGGGTGAGTCTGTAGGTAATACTGAAGACACTCCTGAATATTTTCTTTTAGATTTGTAAAATTACGATTTACAAAGATATATTTATAAATGTATTAATAAAACCAAATATACATAGAGCTGTTTACACAGTAAGTTTCATCAAAATGAGAGGATTTTAAATTGCAAATCATGCCAAGGGTGGTGGTGCACATGTGTAATCCTAGCCCTTGGGAGGCTGAGGCAAGAGGGTTGTTGCAAGTTTGAAACCAGCCTGGGCTACAAAGTGAGCTCAAAGCCAGCCTCAGCTGCAGAGCAAGACCTGTCTCAAACAGACAGAAAAGAAAGACAAATAAATGAAAACTTAATTTTCAAATCTGCCACATGTGATTTAAAATGAAACATATGATACACACTACTTCATATTTTGATGCTTAAAGTGTCTTAAAATTCTAAAAGTTAAAAATGAGGGGATGCAGGGCTGGGGATATAGCTCAGTGGAATAAGCGCCTGCCTAGCAAGCGCAGGGTCCTGAGTTCAATCCCCAGTACCTACAAAAAAAACAAAAAACAAACAAACAAACAAAAAAAGAACGAGGGGATATAGCTCAGCTGCCCAAGGGCCTGTGTGTGATTCCTGCTACAAAAAAGAAAAGAATTAATATTAAATGTTGGGATTGTAGCTATCTGCACCTTGGTTATGTGGACAAGGCCACTGCCTTTCATGAGTTTGGCAACACAGCTCAGGGAGCTGGTTCACATAATGACCTGACCTTTGCTTGAGATAGTAGTTTTCTCATGTCCTCTTGAAGCCACTAATTGTCCCCTAAAGCCCCCTGGGGAGACTGTTACAGATTAGATATTCTTTTTTTTTTCAGATCCTGCACTCCCCTTAAACTCTCCATGAACTTACTCATATGCTGGTTGTGTAAATAAACATGCTACAAGTGCTGGTGGATTCGCTTTCTCCCATCAGGAGAAAAGGCACCACCTGACCTCAGCTTTTGTGTACTGATTCCGGTCTTCCCCACTGCCACCCCATGCTCTGCTGTCCTCCCTCCGAAGTTTCAAAAGCTGCACTGGACCGGAAATTAAAACTTTCATTGCTATTTAAAAGGATCCTGGCTTAAAGTGACTGAAACATTCTTCACAAGGTTTTGTATGACCATTTGCAGAGTGGAAGGTCTTTGGAGTCCAGAGATAAAGTCTCTAATTTGAAATCAAAACCAACCTGCTGATCTGCCAGCAACAGGCTGAATATTGCCATAAACCTTTAAAGGAGGATTTCACAGGATGGAGTTGCAAATGGCAAGGTTTTTAAAAAAACTGCTTTGTTTCTTTGAGAGACAGTGTCTGTAGTTCAGGCTGGTCTTGAACTTTATGCGGCCCAGGCTGGCCTAAAACATCCTGCCACCCTCTAGGCTTCAGCCTCCCAAGTGCTGGGATTACATGTATGCGCCACCACACCCAACTCAAATAGCAGTTCTTGCCATCTTGATATTTTGCAAAGAGCCAAGGATGTGAATTTTCACAGCCAAAACCACCAGAGTCTATTTTACATTGTTATGGTGAATTTGGTTTTTCCTCCTTGACCAGCAATTCTATTGCCTTTGACAGGTGGTCTCCCTTTAGAGCTCTAACATCCGGAATTTCAAATGATTCTAGAGATTATCCAACCTGAAGAGGGCACAGGCATCCTCCACCTGAAACCCAAGAAGCAAGGCCTTTACAAAATCAGCTGCTTTTGCCAGAGCACTAACTCCTTGGTTTCTTTACAAGTCCCTGATTCTAGTTTTTGTTTTGTTTTGTTTTTCAGTAGTCTTGCTTTGTACTGAAGGCTGGCCACAAAGCATGGGTGGTAGCAGGTCAGGTAACTATGGATACAGGAAAATAAAAACTCCCAACCTGAACGATATCTGAGACGAGTTTATGTTCTCTAAAATCGAAGAATAGATTTTAGGAACAACGGAGGTTAAGAGCAGAATGTATTTATTGAGGGAAAGAAAGCTGCTGTCCAAGAGAGGGACAAAAGGGGGGCCTGAGTGGGTTAGCTAGGACTCTGTCTTTTCTAGGGACTTTTATGGAGAAAAACTATGAGGTGAGGCGGGTCCAAGGTAGGAGGGGCTTTTCTCATAGGGGGCGGGACCAGTGACGTGTCCTGGCTTTTTCAAGGTGGTTGTTACTTATTTAAAATATCAGTCCCTGACATTTACACCTAGGGAGGCATGTGGGTGCGTTTGTTTAGTCCTTTTGTCTTGAGGTCTGGCCCACAGGTATCTTATCTTACATGTTGGCTCCTTGGAGGCCCTGGCCCTGTCTATAACATATCTATCTAACTCAGCTGCCTATAACACTATGACAACATTTACAGGGAACAAATTTAAGGAACAAATTTAAGCTTTAAAATGGCACTAGAGTACAAAATGGCATAGATTTGGCTCCTTTCCCCAGATCATAATTACAAGTGAACCATGCCCAGCTCTGCTTTCTACATGTCCTTTTTTTCAAAATAAATTGTTTTGAGCCAAGGTTCTACTATGTAGTTAACACTGGCCTTGAACTCACTATGTAACCCAGGCTGTACCTTCCTGCCTCAGCCTCCAGAGTGCTAGGATTCAAGGCCTATGCCACCATGTCTGGCTTATAGTTCTTGATTTTAAGTTAAATCATATCTGAAATCCCAAATGTTCTATAAGAGTAGTAAATATCTTCGTTCATCCAGTTCTCTTTTAATGGTGTGTCTCTGTTAGCGGGGACTGGGGTTTTTTCCACGTTTTTTCTTTCCCATGCAAGAGTTCACCCCTGGAGAGGGGAAGACAGGCTCTTGGCCCTCTGGCCTCCTGTGTCTACACAGCCAGCTTTCTCCACCCTGCCTTGCTTCAGACAGTGTCCCAGACCATCATTTCTTTGCCCTCAGCCATGCTTTCTGAAGACCTGGATCAGGCCCTCCTTGCCCCCTGCACCATCTCCAGCTCGGCCATCTCCAGACCCAGCAAGCACTTCTAGCTTGGACACATGCAGCACTGTGCTGTGCAAATGCCATTCACAAATTTTGACACTGGTGGCCTACTCTTTCCCAATACGTAAGAGAACATTATAGCCATGTCAGTTCCACCGTCAAGATCTGAGTAAACATCTCCTGAGGTCTAAGCCAACTTACAGTGTTATAGGGATGAGACTTTGGGGAAATACACCTCCACCCTGGCACAATGGACACATTACGAGTCAGCCACAGCCCACCGCTTGTCCCCTTGGTGTCTGCCCCCGCCTTCCTCCTCTTCCTCTCTCTGTCTCACTTCCTCCTCACTTCCCTTCTTAAAACCATACTTTCAGATAAAGACAATAGCTATGTCTTACTTTAAAATGAAAACACAGCAACCCTTTCCTTTAAAGAGGATAAAGTCCCTTTTTGTCTTAGGTGCTCTTTTCTAGCTGAGTCATTATTTCACATCTGATACCTCGTCACTTAAATAATGCAAGGAATAGTTCACTGCTATGAATACGTGTTAGCTGGTAGGGAGAGAGAAAGAAAGGGAAAATAATACTGGTTAATATTCATAGCACAACAAGAAAGAAGTGCAACTCCTGCAGTTTTCACTTCTCCAGGTTTCACTGGCCACAGCTGTTGTTTTTCACTATTTTCTTTATTACTGATTCCAGTTTTCCTTTGCCCTCAGCAGGCAGCTCTTCACTATAGTTTTATGTTTGTTTCCGCCCCCCCCTCAGTCTGGACCACTCTGTCTTGCCTTTACTGGGTTGTACTTTTCTTCTGACTTTAAATCGCACTGAGTATGAAGGGCACCCCCACATGCTTTTCCACATCTTTACATGTTCCTCCTTATGCTGCAATAGAGGGGCAACCTAGTTTCTCCTTAATTTTCAGGATCAATCATCCCATCCAGGAAAGTAATTCATTTTTTACTGCTGGATACTTGTCAGGAGTAGCCAAAAATGGCCAGATAGCAGTCTCAATATCCATTTTGTTTTGTTTTTTGAAACAAGGTCTCCCTATGTAATTCAGCCTGGCCTCAAACTCACTCTCTCTGTAGCCCAGGCTGGCCTTGAGCTCATGGGGATCCTGCTCCTTCAGCCTCCTTGATTACAAGACTCGCAGGACCCCCATTCCTGGCCCAATTCATGTTAACCTAGTGTCACTGCATCAGCTGGTGTGGACATTCTCATCAAGCTCTTCTAAATTAGGAAGCAGAACTTCCCTGGTGCATCACTAGCGGTATCAGTGAGAGGAACTGCTTCCACCCTCACCGCTAGTAGAACAGCATCCTGTATTGGTAACTAACTTGGAGCACATATCACATCCTGTAGAATATTACTTAGGGTCTCAAGATGTCATCCAGCTGGCACTGAAACTGAATCTCACAAAGATATCCCACCATCCGTCCAGGTGGCTTACTCAAGGTAAAACCAGTGAGCATAAGCCCACTGCTTTGCTGAACGAATCTTTGGTCAGAAACACTGCTCTGTGGAATGCCATGATATGAAATAAAGCATTCCTAATTTTGACAAGCTTCCCTCCCTCTGCCACCTTCTTTCCCATTTCCTTCCTCATTCCCACAGGAATTCCACAGCAGAGTCGGGGTCCTAAGAAATCTTTCACCCCACATTTGAGTTTCTTGACCTTTCTTCCACAGAGGCCCCATGGTGGCCTGTTGAGGTATACACAACCTCAGAATATTTTTAAATGGTGCAGAGGGTCTCATCCAGGACCTTGAGCATACTAGGCAAGCACTCTACCACTGAACACATCCCCATCCCGAAGTGGATTTTAATGCTCAGAATACTTGGAATTACAAAGATAATTTATTTCTTTTTAATCTTGGTGAGGCTTCCACAGTCTAATGGTGGGATGAATGAGGTTCTAGTTAACCAGTTTCCTAGCCTGGACCCAAGACAATTCTACAGTTGAGCTGGTGCAAAATACAAAACCTGGGATTTCACTGGCC
Organism: Dinomys branickii; assembly: GCA_004027595.1. Classification (NCBI taxonomy): domain Eukaryota; kingdom Metazoa; phylum Chordata; class Mammalia; order Rodentia; family Dinomyidae; genus Dinomys; species Dinomys branickii. The sequence goes on along the minus strand of PVLD010025247.1, from coordinate 18,306 downwards.
TCAGGGAAACTAAAGCTCCAGGACATCATTGATTGTTTACTTGCTAATCAGAAATAATTCCAAGAAAATTAATGCTCCTCCCTCATCGTCACCACAGTGATCTGTACAGCTGCAGCCCCCAATCCCAAGTAAACCCAACCAGTCTACCCAGTGAAACCACACAGGACTCTGAGTGATGCTCAGTACATTGAAATTAGATGTCTGTGCTATAAACAGAGCAGCAGGATGATGCAATGCCATAACGTAATCTTCTCCTAGCAGCATGAGATCAGTTGCCCAAATGTAAACTGAGTCATGACTGAAAGCAATCTCAGTGCATTCCTGGTAAGGAAATAGGTCTACACAGATTAGTGGATTTCCTCCAGCCCTGGGCTGGTCGGCATTAAGTCACGTACAGGCCTGTGATTGTGCTGCTTAGCACTAGGAAGACCCAGGTAATAGAATTTGGTATCAGGTGGAGAAGGGCTGGAAGAGCGACTCCACTCTTTCTTGGGCCTCTTAGAATGACTTCCCTGTGCTTCTTTCTGCCCAGAAGGAACCAAGAAGGAAAGAAAAGACATTCTGGGATAAAAGAGTATTTTTCAACTCACTTCCAAGAGGTCCCACCGAGAGTTACCTACCATTGGAATTTTCGAATTTTCCACGATTGTTTTGAAAATCTGCATGGACAAAAACTGGCTGCCAAGGACAGAAGCAAGGTCCTGAGAAACCGAAAAAAGAGGCAGATAGATCCAGGTTTGCACAAAGTGCAACTTATTAGGGACAGAAGCAGTTTATTAGGGACTTAGGCAGCCCCAAGGGAGAGGGATCCTTGCAACCTGAGGCAGGAGAATTTATAGGCTAAGCTAGTCAAAGATGGGCTGGGAGCCAACCAAAATATACCTAGGCTTTGTAAAACAAACAAACAAACAAACAAACAAAAAGCCTATTAAGCTGAACGTCAGTGAAGCAGTTCAGGGGCCGTGGATGTAGCTCAGTGATACAGCGCTTGCCTAGAGAGGCAGTGGGGTCGATGCTTCAGACGAAAATTAAGCCGTTTACAGCGTGTCAGGGGTCCCTGTCGGGAAGAATGGCAGTTACAGCCAGGATGGCGGCAGTCAAGTCGGATCCCTACGAAAGCAGTAGTGTGCTCATCTACTAAGTCCTTAGGCACAAGTGAAAGTTCACCAACGCCGAAGGCAACGTCTGTGCTTTCGTCTGTGCTTCCGTCTCTCCCTGGGAGCGGCAGCCCAGAGTTCTCGCCCTCTTCTCGGGGGTAGGCGTGCTGTTGCAGAAATAAATCGAGGCGCACACGAACATGCATAATCACAAGTACAGTTAGCTGACTTCGTTATCGAGAAAAAGAATAACTCCAAAGCTCTCGAGGACTTTCAGCTCCAGTTATATGGAATTAAACTACAGCTGTCATATACCATCCTGCCTATATTAAACACCACTATTCACTTTATGCCGGTGACGCCGCTCAGCTTACTCTGATATTCGGGTCACAGTAATCAAGGCGGGTGTACTGTCGCACTTACCCCGCAGGCGCAGGCGCAGGGCGGGCCGGGGAGGGGAGGGGCGGGGCCCCGGGCGGAGGCGGAGTCCCGGGTTGTGGCGCCCCCTCCCGGCCGGCGGCGAGCGGCACTGCGCAGGCGCTGACTCAGCTGCGTTCACCTACCTGCTCCGAGGTCTGAGTTTCCAGACCTCAAAGCGTTAGCAACTTTACGGTGTTCGGATTCTGCAGCATCAACAGTACAAATCACACGGCGTGATCGACTGACAAGAGGTGGGGAGCGGATGGTAGCGATTATTCAAGGGGAAAAAGACTCTTGACACTGTTTTCCGTTGGCCCTTTTCTTACCGTGTGACAGCGCTTCCCACACGGTACTGGCCCCGGGGTCTCCCCTCTCCCGCTCGATTTTTTCTCTTCAGCTTTCCCAGTTCACTAAGGGGCCGAAGACCCGAGGCTGGGCCTGGGTGGGGTCTCAGGTCGACACGCCCAATCCCAAGGGGGACCTTACGGGACCCTGACAGCTCCCGGAAGGCACGCGCTGCCTTTGAGAAACAGTTCAGGCTTTCCGCGCAGGGCTAACGCCGGCCTTCGCGGGCTTCTCGGCCCCCGAGGAGAATACCAACCCCACACCCGGGCCGGACGGTGGCCATGGGCGCCGAGGAAAGCGGAGCTCAGGACATCAGCGCAGATGACTTCGGTCCATTTCCGGAATGCGCGGGGCAGCACAAACGAGGCTTGAGGTTGTCCACAATCCTGAGGTTAAAAATCAGTTTCTGGCACTGGGAAATGATTTCATGTATTAAAGTCTTTGTCTCCCTATGGCACAATCGATTAGCATGGTTGGTAGAACCAGAAAATTAGTTTTCACTGCGGCCAAGCAAGGGAAGGACTGAAAGCCTGTGACTTTGAACATGTTACTCAGTCTCTCTGTTCACAAAAGAGACCCCTTGTAGTACTTTACTAATGGATTCATCTAACATGTAATGAGAAATGTGCGTAAAGCGTTTGAATTTTCACCTCAGTGTTACCACCATTTCCTTGTTTACTTCCGCCCTTTAAACAACTGCATCTTTTTTTTAAATTTTAATGATGCAATGATCCTGCCATTCTTTATGTTCCAGAATAGTACAATTTTCAGAAGAATTGTATATTTTAAATTCTAATTATACATTTTTACTATTGAATAACAAAAGAATCAATTTCTCAGTACTTTAAAAATGCCTTCAGTGTCTGAGGATACAAATTCCATGTATGATAAACATTCAAAAACTGGAGTAAGCTCACTTCCAAATGAAAGACTCTAGCATCCGGTAACAGTAATAAAGCAACATCACTGGAGACAGGCTTACCTGTCTTTACCATAGATTCACATAGATTCACAATATGAATGGGAAGTCACCATAGGTTTTTGCAGAGCTAGGAGAATTTAATTTCAGGAAAATAGGTGAAATGGTTTTTCTCCTAAAGGGCCTTAAAATATTTGTACCGTGATGTCAGTCCAGCACAGCTTGTGAAGGGAGGGAGGACGGTGGGGGGACGAAGAAAACCAGATTCAAGGAGCAGAAAGCTGAGGTCAGAGAGAGAAAGGAGCTGCCCAGCAGCTCAGGGTGTTTATTCATACAATCAGCATAAGAATAAGTTCCTGGAGCACCAGGGATATAGCCCAGCAGCACAATACTCTACCTGGCAAGTGCAAGGTCCTGAGTTTAATTCCTGGTACCAAAAGAAAAAGTTTATGGAGAGTTTAAGGGGCGGGTAGGATCTGGGGCCGGAAGAATATCTACTCTTCAGTAGAACAGCATGCCTTGGTGTAGGCCTTGGTTTCATGGAGAACAGGGGAGGAAGAGTCTTTGTTATCTCCAGTGAAGGTCCGGTCACTGTGCGCCTCAGCTGTCTGAGTTGTGCACACTTCACGTGGGGCCCTGCCAAACTCGTGAGAAGCAGTGGCCTCAGCTTGACGCCCAAGATACAGTCAGCTTGGCCCCCCGACATGCTGATGCATATAGAGTGAGTGAAACTTGAATGTCCCTCAACTGATAGACATGCAAGTGTTTCTAGTGGTTATTGTTAGATAGAATTAGCACCTAATGCTGACATCCTTCATCACTGTGCAACCATTTCCCTAAAACAGATTCCTGGAAGTAAAATTGCCTGATAATCCTACTTCTAATCTACTTTCTAATTCTGCTAATTCTTCTCTAATTGAGCTCCAAAACAGTTGTCCTTAGTCACATTTCCACATTCTAAGAGGATGTTCCTTTCTCGGCAATGATGTGGAAATGAACTAGGACATCCAAATGATATAGCAGAAATATTGTAACTCCTAACCTGCTAGTCTGATACACTGAGTTTGTGTTTCGCAAAATCAAAGAATGAATTCTAAGGAACAACAGAGATTAGAGTAGGAAATATTTATTGAGAGATAGACAGCTCCTGCCTGAGAGAGACAGGAGGGGACCTGGGAAGTGGGTCGAAACTGGACCCACAAACGCACTTCTCAAAGGAAGTTTTATAGAGCAAAATCATGAGGTGAGTACAAAATCATCAGGTGGGTACAAGGTGGGACAAAACTATGCTCAACCAATAAGATTACAAGTATAGTCACTTAGGTAATATTGGTCCAGTGGGGAAGCAAGTAATGCAGCAAGTATACATGGAAAGAACAAGGACCTTTCCTGGAAGGGCTGATTGGGAGATCTTGGTCTCCTACTTGAGTGACTGATGCCTATTTAGAATATCCATCATTGTTTATCCTTTAGGGAGGTATGTAGTTGTAGTCATCCCATCTTTTTCCTGAGGCCTGGCCATCAACAAATGTGCCTCCAGCCACAGTTGTGTTCTTACTTTCCCCACTGACTCCTTCAAAGACTTAATCCTGTCTGCCTGTAATATTTCTACCTAACTTAGCTGTTTATAATAGCTACACTACTGGATATTTAATATGTGTGCACATCCCCTTGCTTGTTATTGCTTGTTGGTTTCACACACTACTCTGAACCTTACAGGTGAGAGGATGGTGCTTTCCTGACCCTGAGAATTCTGGGAAAGAGACACCAGAGACATGAGGCTAGATTCATCTGATTGTTGAGATACTGACAGAGGTAACCCTGCTCCTGGTGTTCCTGTGACAGACAGGCCAAGCTTCCACTGGTGAAGAAACCAAAACTCATAGCAAGGGTGGGACCTTCATGGTTGATCCTGGGCCAAATAAAAATTGGAAAAAAGAGACTTTAAATTTTCATCGGATTGAAACATTTGGTAATGGAGAAATTGCATTCCCAAAACTATTTGGGAACTTAACAGTAGTGGCTAGGATGGGTGTGGTGGCACAGGCCTACAATTCCAGCAGGCATTACAGTCCCAGGAAGCTGAGCTAAAAAGACAACTGGACATGCCAGGGGGCCAGATTGAGCTACTCAGTGAGTTCAAGGCCAGTCTGGACTTCATACTGAGACCCTGCCTTAAAAAACCAAAACATGAAAAATATAATAATAATGACAGTTCTGCTGCTCTGGTAGAACTGTTTGGCCTGTGTTGGTATGTGCTACTTGTTATAAAACCTTTTCTTGTGAGCTGAGGTGAATGAGTAGCTAAAGAAAACTTGTCACAGGGTGCCCTGTTCTTCCCTCAAATTTTCCAGCTGTTTGCTGTCAGCTGGAAGCTCACAGATACTAAGAATATAATAAAATAATTTGTTATACATTTTGAAATTCTGCTATGGCTGCTACAGTATAAAAACATCAGTCACAAAACTTTGCTTCAGTGAAGTTGGAAATTTCAGCCTAGTGTTTATAATATCTGAGGGAAAAAATGATTGAACCAAATAATACATATATACACATTTAAATATAAATGTTGTTCTCACATGCAATTCTACAGATAATAAAGATATGTTCAACATAAATGAGAAAGTACAAAGCCTTTTGGAAAAAAAAATTGACAGACATGGTGGTGCATACATTGGTAATCCCAGCACTTGTGGAGGCTGAGCCAGGAGAATCATGTGGGTTGGAGGCCAGTTATTTTGTTTTTGTTTGTCTTTTTGAGATGGTCTCACCATGCAGTTCAGGCTAGACTTGGATTTACTCTGTAGCCCAAGCTGGTCTCCAACTCACAATGATTCTCCTACCTCAGCCTCCTGAGTGCTGTGATTACAGGTGTGTGCTACCATGGCAGGCTGGAGGCCAGTTTGGTCTATGTAGTAAATTCAAGGCCACTGTGAGCTACAATATTGAGACTGCTTCTCAAAAGAAACAAAAAACAAAAAAACTTGGCACCCAAACAAAACTAATGATGAAATGATTTCACAATGAATACCTCAAGAATGATAGAGCTGTACAACTGTAAGGGACGGTGACTTTTAGCATATCATTTTAAGATAGAATTATTCTAGTCTTAGTGCAAGCCTCAAAATGTGTCTTGAGACTGAGTAACAAAGGTGAAGGTAACATTATGTAGGACAGCATCCAGAGCTAATTCCCTTCTATTTTCTCTATACTTCTGTATTTCCTCAATCGTTTTTGTATTAACAGAAGTGAAGATAACTTTATATTATATAGCATCCAGTGCAAATTCCCTACTATCTTCTGTATAATTTGGTATTTCCTTTAATGTTTTTGTGTTAACTAATGTGAAGATAACTATGTAATACAACATCCAGTGCTAATTCCCTACTATATTCTGTATAACTTTGTATTTTCTGTATTGTTTATAGCTTTTCTGGTTCATATGTCTCCATTCTTTTGTCTTTAAAATAAAATTAGAAAAAAAATGTGTCTTGAGAAACATCCCAGAGGGGTTGTAAAGAGTTAACTTTGCAGTCCTGACTTTGCCCTGGAATGCTTCTCCAAAGACAAACCTTGCCTGAGATATTTCACCCCTCCCCTGGCCCTAATAAACATTGTAACCATAAAGGAAGACATATAGAACAGAGTACAGAAATATATCATTGTGGCCAGAGCCTGACCCAGTCACATGGCACAAAGAAAACAACTGTGGCCAGGCCTAAACATTCCAATCTATTACCAGGGAAACCAAAAATGTATATAAGGTGGGAGCAAAGGCAGTTAAGTACCACATTCCTGATGGGCAAATTGGGAATGGGGGGGGCAACTGGACCGATCCATATTAATTAGTTTTATTAAATCAAACTAATAAAACTCCATTTGTTCTGAATGAGTTCTTTGATCTCCTGCAGAATTCAGCCCAATTTTTGCTGTAACACAACCCAAAAAATTAAACATAATGTAAACAATTTAGCTAATAATAATGTGTCAATACTGATTCATCAGTTGTCACAAATATGTTACACTAATGAAAGACCTTAGTAATTTGGGAAGCTGTGAGAATGGGAGGGGAGGGAGTAGATGGGAACTGTATTTTTCCTTTGGTTTTTCTGTAAACTAAAACTCTAAGAAATAACATTTGTTAATACTTTCTATATGTTAAGAAGAAAAAGCTGTATTGGCTAAATTCTCTGCATTTGTCTCTCTGGATCTGTTCTTAACATTATCCACTTTATTGTGTGGCCCTGCCAGAAGTCACCTTTTGGAACTGCCTCAAAGGGCTGTCTTGCCCAGGGGCTTCTGGTAGGGTGCAGCCAGTAGGAAGCCTTGGAGGAAAGTAAGAATATTTCTGCTGGCTACACTGGTTATAAGGGACGCCTTCCCAGCCCCCAGAGGACACAGCTATTGAGCTATTGTTTGGTGATGTTCTAGGACAGCTGTGACCTTACCAACAACTATAAATGTTATAGGTTCCATGAATATCTCTCTCCCCTCACCCATTCAGGTCTAGAAAAAGGACCCTGTGTTGCTAGTGCTGGGAGACCACCCTATCTTTTCAGTGCCTCTGTTCCCCTTGGAGAGTTGGGAAACTTTCCATCCTTAACAGGTCTAGCCTTCAAAAGGACTCAGGGAGTGTATCACAAAATCATCAGGAAGCTCATTAGCAGAAGAATAGTTACATACTTTCTTTCCAGCAAAATTCCCCAATAAAAACTACAATTTTATAGGGGAAAGCATGACATAAAACTCAGCACCCCTCAGGGAAAACATTCATATATTTAATTTCACTAAAAATTTAAGAATTTGGCTGAAAAAAGAATCCTAAACAAATTAAGCACATATCAGCGGGCAAAACCAAAGCCTGAGTGATTCAGCCCATAAAGATAAAAGCCCACTTTTAGATTCAGATAGTGTATGACCTAGAGCACAAAAGGAACAGTAGCCAAGGGAACTTCGTGGGCCCTTAGGCCACGCACCAAAATGGATGACACTGAAACAATGGGATCCACAGCTGCAGTGCAAGACGCGGGGTGCTTTGTACTCTCACTGAGGAGCCAGCGTTACACAGCAGTTTTGTAGCATTCGAGAGATGAGAGTTGCCGAAAGCGGCATCTGCCATCAGAGCCCCCGGGAGCCCTGCCTAAGCCTCCACCTGCTCTTGTTTTGGGAAGGATCACAAAGTGCTTGGCTTTGGGACAAAACCCAGGGTGGCCTCAGTTCAACTGCTTGCCTGCGTGACCTATGTGACCTGTCACCTGGGCATCGTGGCGGAGTAATTTCCTTATGAAATTCAAAAGAAAACAAACTGTAAAGTGTGTGTGTGTGTGTGTGTGTGTGTGTGTGTGTGTGTTGCTTGGGATTTGGACTGACTGCCTTAACAAGTTTGGAAAGGGTGCCAGGGACACCTGGTAGGCAAAATGGTGGTTATGACCAAGTTGGCTGTAATCACATCAAGCTGGATCCATATAACTTGAAAAACAACACATAAAAGTCTTATTTTATTAGTAGTTGTTATTATCAAGCTTATACAAGTTTAAGTTTAAAGAATCAAGCACTCTCACAAGGACTGTAATGAAAATCAACAGCCTCAAAAACGAAGAAAAGAAAAATCAACAGTCTCCTGCCTGGGGAGGTGGCACATGCCTATTACCCCAGCACAAGGAAGGCTGAAGTAGGAGAATCAAGTGAGTTTGAGGCCAACCTGGACTACATAGCAAGACCCTGTTTTTAAAAAAGAGAGAAAATCAACAGTCTCTCAATTCCCTCCATTTCCTACTCCCTAGAGATAACTATTATTTATTGATTTACTTTTAAAATTTAGACATCGGACTGGGGATATAGCTCAGTAGAACAGTGCCTGCCTGGCAAGCGCAAGGTCCTGAGTTCAAGTTCCGGTACCAAAAAAAAAAGTAAATAAAATGAAAGCTGAGACATAAAAACTCATGTATTAGCTGGGTGTAGTGGCACATGCCCCTAATCCCTGCACTTGGGAAGCTGAGGCAGGAGGATCCTTTCGAATTCAAGACCAACCTGAGCTACAAAGTGAGCTCAAGGCCAGCCTGAACTGCATAGTGAGATCCTGTCTGAAAAAGACAAAAAATAAATAAAAGCTCTCATATTTGTGAGGTACAATGTTTTGTTTCAATTGAAACAAATATTCTTTATGCTAAAAGCACTCAAAATCCTTTTCTCTAGCTTTTTTGAAATACAGAGTGCATTATGATTATCGATAACCACCCTACTGTGCAGTAGAACACCAGAATTTATTTCTCCTACTTAACTGTAACTTAGTGCCCATTGAACAACCTTTCCCTATCTTGCCCTAACCTCTTCCCCGCCCCCCAGCCTCTGGTAACAGCCATTGTAATTTCAACTTCTAGAAGATTAACTTTTTTATGTTTTACGTTGAATGAGATCATGCTGTGTCTTCTTTTGCCTGGTTCAATTCACTTACCGCAACGATCACCAGTTCCATCTATTTTATGGCAATGATAGGATCCGATTCCTTTTATTATGATGCAAGTGTTCCATGGCATACACGTATCACATTTTTATTCATGCATCAGCTGAGGGACACATGGCTTGCTTCTATTTCTTTCCTTTCCTTTTTGGTTTCTATTTCTTAGCTATTGTGAGTAGTGCTTAAATAAACATGAGCATACAGATATCTCTCAGACATACTAATTTTATTTTATTTTTTAAAAAATACTCAGTAGAGCCAGGTGTGGTGGCGTATGCCTGTAATCCCAGCACTCAAGAGGCTGAGGCAGGAGGGTTGTTGCAAGTTCGAGACCAGTCTGGGCTACAAAATGAGCTCAAGACCAGCCTGAACTGCATAGTGGGACCCTGCCTCAAAAAGACAAAAAAGACAAAAAAAAAAAAAAAAAAACCTCAGTAAAGTGATTGGTAGACGTTATGGTAGTTCTATTTTTAATTCTTTGAGGAACTAGACATGACTACTTTAAATTCTTTTTACCAATGACTTGGTTGTTTATCTCCATCTCTGTAAATATTGTTAACTCTTGATTTTCTGATTTTAGGCACTGTTATGGTTTGTGACTAGATGTCCTCTCATTTATCTTATTTTTCCACTTAGTTTTCCATGTATTTATTATTGAACAAATATCAGCTTCTCAGTTGTGTAAATCTCTCCTTAACACATTCAAATTGCCTCATGCAATTTTGGATGGGGCTTTTTCAGAAGTAGCTGCATCTAGAGTTTGTGACTGATTCACGGTGTTTGTTGCTTTTGCTGCCTTCCACCACCATGACCTGTTTTCCTGTCTGCCATGTGTCACCCTGCCTTGGAGCCAGCTGGCTGAAACCTCTACACACTGTGAGCTAAATAAACCTTGCCTCCTTTAACTTTTTTTTCCCTTTAACTTTTCGGTGTCTAGTATTTTGTTTCAGTAATGAGATCAAAGTAACGAACACAGGCACTTTATCTTTTCTTTACATGCTGCCCTATAATTACCACTATACACATGCACACACGCACGCACGCACACACACACTTTACTGTCTTCCCAATCCTGATGGTTTATGTGTTAACTTCGCCAAGCCATGAGACCCAAATATTTGCTCAGACACCAGTCTATATGTCCTATGAATTGCTGCAAAGGCTAACATTTAAATCATAGTATTTGAATAAAGTGAAATACCTTTATAATCTGGGCAAGCTACTGGCTCACTTGAAAGACTTAAGAAGAAAAAAAAATTAGCTGTGAAAGAAAGAACTGTGCTTCCAGACTGTACAGACTGAAATGGCAACATTAGCTCTTTTCTGAGCCTCCAGGCTGCTGGGCTATCCCACAAACAGTGGATTTGATTATATTACTTTAAATTATATTAACAGATAAGCCACACAATTTAATGTGGTTGTGCAGCAGAAAATGCCCCCCAGCCAATTTGTTAGTTGCCCAGGTAATGGTTCCTATTACAAATCCTGTTACTACTGTCTCCTAGAAACGGCTGGCCACTGTGATGCATAGCTGGTCACTATGCAGCATATTATAAGAGCCAATCAATAACTGCCAAATATTCTGCTTCTGTACTCCCTTCTTGCTTATCCCGTCTAAGCCCCAAACTACCAAAGATCAGGGCCTGACATCATCATCATCATCATTATTATTATTATTATTATATCGTTATTATTATTATTTTATCCTTTTGAGACAGAGTCTCGCTATGCAGTTCAGGCTAGTCTTGAACTCACTTTTTAGCCTGGGCTGACCTTGAACTAACAATGATCCTCCTGCCTCAGCCTCCTTAGTGCTGGGATTACAGGCATGCGCCACCACACCTGGGCTGGGAGTCTGACATTTTGAGGGACAGTTGATTCCCTGTCAGTGCCTATCCAACATTAAATAAATCTGCGTCGAAATCCTGGGTGTCATTTTGGTGTTTCTGCTTGCCACTGTATTTGGTGTTTGTTCAATATGTTCCCCCAGCAGTAATATTTATCTTATTTTTCCACTTACTTAGTTTTTCATGTATTTATTATTGAACAAATATCAGCTTCTCAGTTGTGTAAATCTCTCCTTAACACATTCAAAACACAAACATTTTCCTTTGTATCCAAGAAATCTTTGCTCCTGCTTGGACCTCTTTGTCTTCAGGCTTGTCCCAAAGCTGACGTCACCCCTGCCCTGGGAGGCCATCGCCTCTCTCTTCTGAGAGTTCCTGCTTCATGGATCAGTGGTCTTCTAGCTGTCCATGACTTCTTTTTGATAGTGCATGTCCTCCAGTAATCTTGCAAAGAAGACGCCATAGAACCCAACTTTGTACGTTGCACATCTAAAAATGTCTATTGTAGTCATACACTCAACAAGGATTTTACTAGATAGAGAACTTTAGATGGAAATAATTTCCATTTGATTTTAAAGACATTATTCAATTTTCATAGTTCTTAGTAAGATGGAAAAAAAGTCTTTGACCACTGTCAGCTTTGAGCTGGTCTGAATTACACCGAGGTCATGATGTTCTCCTGTTAAAACTAAAAAATCTCACAGAACACTGACATCAAACACTTTCTGACCATGTAGAGACAAGCAAAAGACAATTTCAAAATCATATCTGAGCAGAAACCCAACACTGTCCAGACCACAGATACGACCCAATATCTCCCTTTCTCAACTGCTAATAATGGCTTTTGCTTGCTTATCAGTTATAGGCTTAGTCCTGCTTCATCGCGCCTCCCTCACACGAAAGCTATTACGATTTTACCTACTATTCTCTCTTGGTTACAGTAAGTCATAAAACCAATACGCCTGAGTGCAGGTTTGTTCTTAATGGTTATGGACTGGTAGCATCAATGTTGTAGCATAGATAGCATTCTAATTCTTCGTTATTTGTATTAAATAGTTCACTTATCTCTGCTCTCAGAAGACCACCCAGTGAGCCCTGTCTTTTTTTTTTTCCAGTGAGCCCTTTCAATATAACAATTTATTTTTCTTGAATACCATTCCCGAGAAGCTTATTTATCTCTTAAACTACCATCACACTTTTGCTGTTTTAAGAGTGTTCCTCACTTTGAAATCTTGGTTTAATTTTATGTCTTAATAAGTTATTTTCCCACCAAGGGAAAGTAAACGAGGGTCCATTTTAAGGCATCTTCATGCATCAGAGACCAGATGAAGGGAGCCAGGAAATTGTGGGTTCAGATCTGCACAGCGCAGCTCACCTCCTACCCAGAAGGAGGTGGAGGTCCTGCAGGGCCCATGGCTTCACGGATGTTGGGCTCAACATCCAGATTCCTGTGTGTTTTTTGTTAGTTGTTTACGAATTTGGGTAAAAGAAGCGATTTCTAGAGTCATATCCCAAAGTTAAAACAATTATGGTTGCAGGGGTGATTTAGAAATTCATTAATTTTGTCATTGTCCCATCAGAGGTGAAGTGAAAAAGTCAACGCCCAACGTGGGGCTCGAACCCACGACCCTGAGATTAAGAGTCTCATGCTCTACCGACTGAGCTAGCCGGGCACTGATGTTTCAGCTTCCTTTAAATCTTTATCACATTTTCTAATTGCTACTGCTAGCTGTAATTGCGAGCTCTACGATTTAGGATTTAGCGGCAGCACAGGCCTTTTAGTGATACTTTTTAATACCTGAGGAAACCAAGGCTCGGAAGGTGGGACTGGGACCGCGCAATACCAAACGGCCAAGTCCGAAAACCTTGCCGTTTCCGCACATTCCTCCCGGACCGTATCACTCTGACAGCGGGTTTCCTGGGCCGGGGCTGAGAGGAGGCGACCGCGCGCCAAAGGACGTGGAGGAGGTCTGCCAGAAGCAGTGGCACGGAAATTCGTGCTCGGCGACCTGGGGTCTACAGCCGCTGCTTCCTTCTGGCTCCAAAACCCGTTTCTCTTCTAAACCCCGAGGACTAGGAGAAGGAATTACATAAAATAGGCTTTGTTCATTATGCTGGGGAACAAGTTTGTTTTTTTTTAAATACTGAGTTTGATGCCTGAGCAAAACGCCAAGGCCATCACGTGTAAAGGTTCCACCGAGGTGCAAGTCGGCGGTGCTCGGAATCTCGAATCTCCTCGGGTGCAGGCCTCGCAGACCACAGCTCACTTTACGCTCTGGGCGCCTGGTTCTCCACCCTCTGAAAAGGAGCGGAGCCTGGCAGTCGCCCGCGAAACATTTCCGTCTCTGTTTAGGTGAAGGCCGAAGGAACCTCCCTCGTCGACCCTAATTTCGAAAAAGCTAGTTTGAACAAAAGGAGGCGCTGCAAGCTAAGACATAACCACCTGCCGTGACTCGGATTCGAACCGAGGTTGCTGCGGCCACAACGCAGAGTACTAACCACTATACGATCACGGCGAGCCACCTGCAAGGCAACAAATCACACGCTAAATTTACGTCTTTTAAAACAGGACGGCCCTGTGCTGTTTTACTTGCCTAGGTCTTCCAATCCGCGCAGGCAGGAGCTCCTTTCGTCTCCGCTCCTAACCACGACACTCCCACCCCGCTCTCGGGTAGGAGACCCTAAATCCTGAGTCCTGCGCGCCGAAGTCCTGACTGAGGGCACAAAGCGGCGGCTGCATCCGGGGCCGTGTGCCAGTCGCCTTCCGTTTCCTCCTCTAAAGAATTGAGTCGCCTTGCTTGGGGGCTCAAGAGGCAGCGCCGAAGGGTTTTCCGATTTGCATCTCCACCCTGTGCTCTGGAAGTGCAGTTCCTGTTTCCACAATAGTGGACCCGGCTAGGAAAGGCATGGCGGGCAGCAGAAGGCGTGAAGCGGGAAGGGTGAGGGACGCCTCCTTGAGCACCGGGTTTTCTTTCTCCACTCCAGCCCTCTTAAACTGAGGGCGTTTGTGCTGATGACTTATTCTGACTCCTTGAAGCCGCCTCTGAAGATTCAGAAAAACAAACCAGCTAGCCTCTAGACAGTTGCCTAAAGATTCCCAAAAAGAGCACTATTGTAATTCACCTGGACTCCAGCGGTCGAACGCAGCAGACGCGCTCGCCTCCAGCGTGGAGCCACAGAAAAACCCCGACGGTTATTTTTAGGAGAGACTATGGGGTGCAGACGCAAGACCTACCAGTGGTCGAAAGCCCTTTGTTTTGCTCCTTGCGTTGTGGGGCTTACCCGGAGTACTTAGAACGGAAAACAAAACTCTGCGTTGGCCGGGAATCGAACCCGGGTCAACTGCTTGGAAGGCAGCTATGCTCACCACTATACCACCAACGCTCATTGAAAATTTGCTTCTCCTTTCTCTTTATGGATACTCTATATCAAGTTCTGTTCCTGTACCTTCCTTGCAGACATTTTACTAGAAATTCACCTTAAAAGAAACTTAGGCTAAACCTTCCTAATCAGCACCTGGAGGCAAGGTGGAGCCAGAGCAGCCAGTACACATCCCACCACACCCAGCTCTATGCCAGCCTCGAGGCTGTGGCCTCCTGCCTCTCCACTGTGTGGGCGGCTGCCAGTGGGAAGCGGTGGGGTGCATCGGCAGCGACATCAGAGCCACAGCAACTCCCAGGGATCCAGCCAAGGAACAAACAGGAACTGGAGCACAACAGCAAGAGAGAGCTGCAGATGGAGGTGGATCACACGGCCCCACGCCCTTCTCACTCCAACATCAAGCAGGAAGCATGAACTGAGTTACCAGGCTTCAGCTCCCACCCTGAACGCCCTCTGTGAGCACCTTGAGCCTCGGCGGCCTGCACAATCACCACCTGTTTCTGACAGCAATGGGACGAGTCCACAGGCTTCAGGACTCACCCCAAACTACTAATACGAGCAACAAGAGTGTCTCCATACTGCTTGCATATATGAACCTTGTATGAATCCATGGCGACCGGGTAGGCAGCAGAGAGAGAACCTCCCGGAGGAATGCCACTCAGACATAGGAATATAGCAACATGTGAAGGGCAGAAAGGAAAGAGGTGGATATCCTGAACTCGAGAAGGATCCGAAATGGGAACTGAAACCCTCGGAAAGACTAAGCAAAACCTCCTCTGGAGGAGGGGGTCGGAGATCTGCCATGGCACAGTCGGAGGGAGACGAGATGGAGAGGGAGGAGGTCGCCGCTCCAAGCACACCCTTGGCCCACGCCCTAATTTCAGTATTCGCAGCTTCAGCTTCGGAGACCCATTGACCAACTGCAAGGGGTGGAGAACGGTAATGCTAGAGATCAGGAGGAGGTGGGAGGAGAAGAAAGGGCCTCTGGCATCAAGGCAACGGGACAGAGCCAAAAGGGTCACAGAGGGTACCCCGATGGGGGCGTGTGCCCCGCGGCTGCACCGCTGAGGGCCCTGCGGCTGCCCTGCGGTGGGCCCCATGCTGCTCTGCAGTGGGCCCCGCAGCTGCTCCGCTGTGGGCCCCGTGGCTGCTCCGCTGCTGCTCTGCTGCTGCTCTGCTGAGGGCCCCCGCTCAGGGCACCTCATGGACTGGACCCGCCCCCACCCATAGCACGACGACAGGGTGGAGCCGGGCGGTCCGCTGTGAGCATATGTGCTTTCCCACCTACAACCATGGCAATTTGTATACATCCATGTATGTTATAGTATAGTGTGAGGCAGCTGTATCTCTTCCCAAGGTGAGAGTCCAAGGATATAGATAAACCCAGGAGTACAGTTATTATCACAGGGAAGATGACTGATTGAGGGGTAGGGCAATGGAGATGAGGGAGGAGAAAAATTGAATGATCAAATGGGCCATCGTCTGTGTAACTGAGTAACAAAGGTGAAGGTAACATTATGTAGGACAGCATCCAGAGCTAATTCCCTTCTATGTTCTCTATAATTCTGTATTTCCTTAATCGTTTTTGTATTAACAGAAGTGAAGATAACTTTATATTATATAGCATCCAGTGCAAATTCCCTACTATCTTCTCTATAATTTGGTATTTCCTTTAATGTTTTTGTGTTAACTAATGTGGAGGTAACTATGTAATACAACATCCAGTGCTAATTCCCTACTATATTCTGTATAACTTTGTATTTTCTGTATTGTTT
This sequence comes from Dinomys branickii, assembly GCA_004027595.1. Taxonomy (NCBI): domain Eukaryota; kingdom Metazoa; phylum Chordata; class Mammalia; order Rodentia; family Dinomyidae; genus Dinomys; species Dinomys branickii. Next base: position 2,062 of record PVLD010025247.1, on the reverse strand, counting down.
ATGGCTTTTCTGGTTCATATGTCTCCATTCTTTTGTCTTTAAAATAAAATAAAAAAAAAAGAAACTAAACCTTTTTAAGCTTCCTTGTATTGAAAATTTTGTGACCAGTCCTGTTTGACAGATTTAACGAAAGTCAATTCTCGGTCTTTCTGTCGTTCTTTATTTCAGGGAGCTTCTGAAATCCAGGGGACAAGTAAATTCCGCTGCTTCTCTCTGCTATACATAGTTGTTCCTTTGAGATCAAAGTGCGAATCCTTAGGACAAATGCATGAAGTTAAAGCTGCACTGAGAAGATACGCACATTTTAAAGCTTTGCATGCTGCCGAGTTGCTGTGTGGCAAGATAATCACCTTTCACTGTTCGATGAGTATTGCCAAATAAGCGTTGATTTAAATAATATTGTTTTCATCTTTCCAAAAGTGTAGGGTAAAACTATAATCTCACTTTAATTTGCTTTTAGTTTATTACTATTGAGGCTGATCATTTTTTATAAACTTGTCAATTATTTGTATTAGTTTTGAGATTTATCAAGTCATGTATTTTACCTGTTTTTCTATTGGTATTTATGTTTTCCTATTGATTTATACCAGTTTATCTTTTACATTTTAATATAATCTGTGGGATTTTTTGTTGGGGACCACAAATTATCAACTCGGCCCGAGGCTAGCATTAATGGAGGCCTTGATAGTTCCATAATGCTACGATGCTCCAGGGCAAGATTACATCAGCATAGGATCTCTGCCGCCTTCTCAGTCACCGGAGGTGATCCTGATCTATGTAAAATCCTTCTCAGCATAAGACCGCTGCCACCCTCTGAGGCATCCAATTCCCCCCCCCCCATCATTGTGTGCACCCAATGAAAAGTGGCTAGCCTGGAATGTCATTGTCTCTGCCCATTCTGAGGCACTGACCTCCCGCTGTCATGGGTTAGTAAAAGTGTCTGATTCTTATTTCATCCTTTCGCCTTACTCCTCACGTAGGCAGGTGGAATCTTGGCCGGGTCCCTTATAATTTTTAGATAGAACGTTTGTTTTGTTTTGTTTTTTGAGACAGGGTCTTACTCTGCACTTCAGGCTGAGCTTAGACTTGCTTTTAGTCCAGGCTGACCTCGAACTCTAAGGGATCCTCCGTCCTCAACCTCCCAAGTGCTAGTGATACAGGAAAATAAATATCCCAACCTGAATGATATCAGACTAGTTCGTGTTCTCTAAAACCGAAGAATGAATTTTAGGAACAACGGAGGTTAAGAGCAGAATATTTATTGAGAGAAAGAAAGCTTCTATCCAAGAGAAGGACAGAAGGGGGGCCCGAGTGGGTTACCCCCGACTCTGTCAGGGACTTTTATAGGGAAAAACCATGAGGTGAGGCGGGTCCAAGGTAGGGGAAATGGACAAAACTATGGTCCGCCGATAAGATTACAGGTATAATTCTCCAGGTAAGACTGAGTGGACTGGGATCAAATGGGAAAGCGAGTCACGTAACAAGCGGGCATGCAGAGCGGGGCTTTTCTCAGGGGCTTTTCCCGTAAGGGTTGGGTCAAAAATTCTTCAAGGTGGTCAATCCCCGCTGTTCATCCCTGGGGCGGTATGTGGATGCATTTGTTTAGTCTTCGGTCTTGAGGTCTGGCCCACAGGTATCTTATCTTCTATGTTGGCTTCTTCGAGCGCCCAGCCCTGTCTGACTGCCTATAGTATTTCTATCTCAGCTGTCTATAACATTACCCCCTCTGAAGAAGTAACCCGAACTGCCGTGAGGGAGTAATGGGCGATGACCGCTCTGGCTTCTTCAGGCTGAAAGGGGTCATAGTTGTTGATCGGCAGTCAGAGATACTCTCCAGAGGGTCTATCTAAAGGCCCTCGATAAACACCAGGCGTTTTCATCTTGGGTAGGTGTATAGCTTTAAGTCTGGAGGAGACAAAGGCAAAGAGCCAATTAAGTATGCATGGGCCAAATAATAAGATCAACAAGATTATTATGAATATAGTTAACAAAGATTTCCACCAAGAGGAACCAGTGATGGCCTCCCATAGAGAGGATAAGTTCCAGGGATTTTTAGAATCTG
>PVLD010025246.1:0-24043 GCA_004027595.1 Dinomys branickii | reverse complement strand
TTCCCTACTATCTTATCTATAATTTGGTATTTCCTTTAATGTTTTAGTGTTAACTAATATGAAGATAACTATGTAATACAACATCCAGTTCTAATTCCCTACTATATTCTATATAACTTTGTATTTTCTGTATTGTTTATGGCTTTTCTGGTTCATATGTCTCCATTCTTTTGTCTTTAAAATAAAATTTAAAAAAAAACCCTGAAAAAAAAAACATGAGATCAGTACTTAGCAAGCAAGCAATAAAACACAGAGTAAGAGTATTAAAAATTTTTCAGACCACAGCAAACTCAAGGCCTCATTTTGTAGCCATAATTCAACTCTCCACAGATGTTCACCTTAGATTCTGCCACCTCACACCCACCTCAGCCAACTTGTTGAAGCCCTGTGAGTGGCCCTCTTGCCTCTCCACCTGGCACTTTTTGGCATAGCGACGGTTCCCATCCATTATGAATGCGATGTGTTTGGGCATTGGGCCTGCCTGCGAAAACAAGAAGGTAACTAACAAGCCAAGTCATACTCTTCAGGGATTGGGGGGGGGTGCTACAGACCAAACTGACAGGTCAGAGCTATAGAATAAAAACCCTGAGGAAAGAATTGGCTATGTTATACTTTTGGCTCAATACAACAGCATTAAGGACTTTATTTTCTTTCTTTCTTTTTGTTTGTGTCTGTCTCTCTCTCTCTCTGAGGCAGGGTCTCATTATGTCGTTCAGGATGGCCTTGAATTCACTATGTACCTAGGCTGGTCTCAAACTCAAGGGGGTCCTTCTGCTTCAGCCTTTCCAGTGCAGGGATTGCAGGTATGTGCTGCCACACCTGGCAAGCATTTTGTTAGTATTTATGTTTATTGCACACCACCACATGCCAAGTACTATGGTTGGCTTTTTATATTTCACCTTATCATACAACTCTATAATATAAAGATTATCTTCATTTACAGGTGAAAAAATTGTGCTTCAGAGAGGTCAAGCGACTTACAGTTATGCACCTTAAGAATAAACAAAGCAAACAAGGCGTGGGGGCGCGCGCCTGTAACCCCAGCACTCGGGAGGCTGAGGCAGGAGGATTGTTGAGGGTTTGAGACCAGCCTGGGCTACAAAGTGAGCTGAAGGCCGGCCTGAACTGCATAGCGAGATGACCAAAAAAAAAGACAGAAAAAAGAATAAATGAAGCAAGGGTGCAAGCTGAGTGCTGTCTGTCCAGAATTCACCTCATTCTCCCCCCACACCTCTTTTATTTTTTTGAGATAAAGTCTTAACTATGTAGTTCAAACTAGCCTTGAATTCACTATGTAGCTCTGGCTGGCCTTGAACTTGTGGTGATCTTTCTGCCTGAGCCTCTAAAAGCTGGTATTATGGGTGTGCACCACCACCCCCAGCCAGAGTTCATCTTTTAACAATATGCTCTTTTTTTCTCCTTGGTTTTTTGAGACAGGGTCTCACTATGCAGTCCAGGTTGGCTTTGAATTTCCCTACGTGGTGCAAGGTGCCCTCAAACTTGCAGCAATCCTCTGGTCTCGGCTTTCTGAGCGCTGGCGTGACACACGCACCACCACACCCAGCGTCAATATGCTCTTTACTACCATCTCGGTTTCATGAGTCTCCAGCGAGAAGACAAATACTGACTGATGGTCAATGAAGACAGCATCTTCCATATGAAAGGGGCATCAAGCCAGAAACAGTGGCATGCACCTGTAGTCCCAGCTACTTGGGTCTGAGCAGGACTACTTGACCCTAGAGTTAGACAGACGCCACCCCACCCCACCCCACCCCCGCAAAGAAAAATGAAAAAAGAAGGCACTCACTCCCTAGCTCTAGCCAAGCACTGCCACACAGGAGCTGGGACCCAATATTGTTCTGGTTTTTTAAACACCCATGAAACCAAGTATCAGGGTTTTTATAAAAATTGAGAGGCAACACGACACACATCTGTAGTATTAGCTACCCGGGATGCTGGAATAGGAGGATCATTTGGGCCCAAGAGTGCAAGGCCAAATTAAGAAACTAAGACCTGTCTCTTTAAAAAAAAAAAAAAAATTCAACGTCAGGAGCCATTTCAAAACAAAGGTATTTTTTGAGACAGACAAAATTCCTTATCTGACAGAGAGCAGTTCTGGGTTGCCTACCACAACAAAACTTGAGTCTTTAGTATATCTTCCCTCACTTGGAGAGACTAATCTCTGAGTATTTCCCTAACACTTCTTTAATAGTTTTGACTTTTATCTCCTACATGAAGCCTTTTCAAAAAACAAAACAGAGGCACAGCCCTTGCCTAGCATGCGTAAGGCCCTGGGTACAATCCCTCACCCCCCTCCCCAAAAAAGCTGCTTGACACTGGTTGCTTGATATTAGTGGCTTATACGTATGTTTCATTTTATCCTCCTACTAACTCTATAGTTATTAAAAGTCAGATGCTTAGTAAATAATAGGACTTTCATCCACGCTTGGCTGTCTCCAGGACCCAAACTGCTAAATCCCACTTAACATCAATGATTGCTCAACTTTAATAATCAAGTTTTGATAAAAATTACCAACTGACCAAAAAGGACAACTGGTGCTCTGCGCTACTGCTCACCTTTAGGATGTTGGCACAGAATCGCTCCCAAAGTGATAGCTCTCCTTCCTTGATCCATGACATAATTCTTGCCCCGTCAGAAAATCACCCCCAGAACAAGATACCTGCCAGACAACGTTGGAAAAGAGAGCAGAAAATAGTAAATCACCAGTGCTTCCAAAAAGCAACAACTGACTCCGAGAGATTCGCGTGGACTCTGGAAGACAGCGGGCACTACAATCCAAAGACACCGGGCGAAGCGCCAGTCTTTTACCGCCCCGGGATGTACAGCCCAAATGCACCTGAGGGACAAAAAGCCTTTGTTTCGTTCTTAGTGAATTTTGATTCCCTTTTCTTCCTGATCGGCACTGACTTTAACATCTAAGCTCGCTTCCTGCCACATCACAGTGCCTATTCCTGGAGCATTCCCCGTATCTTCTCTCTCAATCCCAAGCCACTTCACATCCTGCACTCCCAGGCACTAACCCTTTCAGCTGTCGCACCCGGACCTCATACCTATTGGTCTCTTAGTTATTCTTAGTTTTACTTTTATCTCTCCTGCAGCTTCTTCCCAGCTCTGCCACCTCTCTGGTCCCTTCGGCTCTAGCACCTGTGTGCTTCCGCCGGGCGTATTTCAAGTGCTCCCGAGCGTCGACACTTCCTCACGACGTGGCGCTGGGAAAATACGTCATCGTTGGGTGCTGGACCACGCCCCTTCCGTCACCCAGTGGGCGGGGCCCCACCCTGCGCCTGCGGGCGAGGTTGGGAATCACTGAGGTTGGGAAGCAACTGGAGCGCTCCGGGTGTGTTTGCGCTCGCTCCCGCAAGGTGTGGGCGGGGCCCTGGGAAAGCCGTGCTCACGTAACCGAGCGGGAGCGGGTGGGTGCGCTCCAGAGCTTGGGCTGGGAAACTGGGGATCTGGGGTGAGGGAGGCGAGTTTGAGCGCAGTAGGGAGCGTAGGAACCCGCCCCCCGAAAGTAAGGTCTGAAGCTGTGTGGTTTCTCGGCCGCTTACATTACTTAGCAGCGAAATAGGGAAAGGCGTCCAGCCAGTTCGGTTTTACACTGGAAGGTGCCATAGGTAGAACTATTTTAGTTAGGTAGCTTACCACGTTTTAGCCTTTTTGTTTTGTTTTTCAGACAGGGTCTCGCTATGTAGTGCAGGCTGCCCTTGAACGCGCTTATGTAACTCACGCAATTCTTCTGCCTCAGCCTTGAGTCCTGGGATTAGAGGCATGTGCCACCGCGCCTCGCTACGATTTAGTTTTAAAATTTGTATTTTTACAGTATTGCGTTTTATCTAGCGGATTTACTCGCTTGGGAAGAAGTTCCTAGCCCTGGTCAATTTTGAGCTCTTGAGTACCACCCCAAACTTTATGACTTCCGGGATTCCTCGGAGCCACCTAAAGCAACTCAAATGAGGGAGACAGAGCCAAAAACACCTGTGCTCTAAGAATGACTTTAGGTTCAGCCCCAGTAGAGCTAAAGCCTCCTAAAATAATGTAAAGGCCAGCAGGGCGCGGTGGAGCAAGTCTCATCCCAACTACTTAGGAGGCTGAAGCAGGACTGAGTTCCAGACCAGTCTGGGTAATTTAGCGAAACCTCTGTACCGAGTAACTACTACCAAGAAAAAAGAAAACACCAGGCCCGTCATTAACCAAAGTAGAAAAGTCAAGGGTAACCTTGTCGGACTTTTAGGCGCCAACAGAAATTGGTAGTTCATTCTCTCAGAATTGAAAAAAAGCAAATTTGTAGTAGTTGGTGCAACTGATATTCCTTTCAAAGGATAAAGCAACTCCCATCTGAACAGTTTCAACCAACCTTCTTGTCTTACCTCACTTTGCCTTGTGGTTGCAAACAGAAGGAATACAGATGTTGCAGTGCTGCTCTGTCTTCCCGTTTTTGATGAAAAGGCTATTTTTAAAGGCGGTCAGGGTGTGTGGCTCAGTAGACTGCCTAGTGCAGGAGGCCTGTTTCATCTCCCCCATGGGGAAGCAGCATACCCAACAGAGAGGATGAGAGCCCTGGAGTAACTCACCCACCCTCTGTCTTGTGAGGCAGGGATTCACTTTCAGCCTAGCAGTTATTTCAGTTTTGCATGGAGTCCTTTAACATAAGCCCAGTAGTACTTCGCTGAGCTGTGAGCCCCAGTGGTCAGCCCTGAGTTTTGGTTCACTTAGTTAAGGGGGTCACAAACCTCCCGGACACTGTGAAATTTCTAACCCTTTCTCTGGTTGGGTTGCCAGAGATTGAAGATTTAATCCTGTCTGTTTCCTTGCACTTTCTTGGGTTTGCCTCAAATGAGCGAATTTCTCTGGAGGGGAGAGAGATATTGAAGAATTCAATATTCATTAGAATGCCAGCAAACTTTGGCCCAAAGAAAATATTGCTTTATAGTTAATGAATCACTTTTGGCCTCAACTTCTCCATTTCCAAATCATACTTTCCTCCTTAGGTGCTGCAAGGGGTTAATTAAGGTTTGTAAAGGGCTTTGTGGAGTAAGGGAACAAAGTGTGATTAGGGTCTCATGCCCCAAGCCATGGCCCCATCCTTTCATCCCAGCCAGAGGTATAGGCGACCCCTTTCTCATGCATGCCAAGACTCTAATCCCCTCTTGAATGTGGCAGCTTCCAAGGAAAGGACAAGAGGCCTTAACTAGAAACAAAACTCCACTATAATGAGGTGCCATGAGGACTGAACTTTTTAAAAGATTCACTCCTAACAAAGTGGTGAACGGGAAAAACTTAATGGTTCTTCTGTGACTTCCAGAGTCCCAGGTCCAAGAAGGTGGGAGTTACGGGAAGAAAAAAAACACCCGAAATAATCTGACAGTGAGAACCATTTGAGTACCAATAAGACTTTTTATTCATTGTATTTTCCCGGGGAAAGGAGAAGGGAGGGAGAAGTCAGCACACGTGTTACAAAATGATTAGAAAACAGGGACAGGAAGTATATCCGGGTCCAGCAAAATCAACCATCAAATAGACACCCCAGCCATGGGGTCACCAAAGCCCAAGGGGGCTCGGTCCTGGGCAGGTCAGGAATGGTGTGAAGGGTTTGGGGAAAGAACAGACAGGTATATACTTTCCCACCCTCCCCCCTCCATCCCTCTCCATAAATTCAAGATTTCACACAACGCTTTGGTTTCTAGCAGTAAACACGGAGTTACATTCGTCTGTCTCCTATTAAACAATCTTGAGGCCACTTTGACATAAGTTTCTTACACCTGCATAAAAGTTCCTGAGTGACTTGAATATATAACACATTCCTACTCCCTTTTCTGGTCTCCTGACCCCACTTGCTTCTCTAGGATTACAAATTGAGTCGGTTTGATCCGTCCAGACAGCAGGCATTTGGCATGAATTGCATGGACTTGGGAACAAGGGGTAGGGGAGACTTGCTCCTTCAGGGTTTCTGCAGAAGTCATTGAAGAGTCGCAGAGATACTGCAAAATTAAACAGGTTGTGTGTGTGTGTGTGTGTGTGTGTATGTGTGTGCGCGTGCAGATTTTCTTTAGAGGGGAGAAGGTGGTAGGAGTCAAGATTTTAGAACAGATGATCCCAAATAGGAAACAAAGAAAGGGGACCCGAAAAGCAACAACTTTCAAGATCCCCACTGCAGAAAGAGCCTCCCCCCAACCTACGTTTCAGATCCTTTTGCCTGGTGCAGAACCTTCTGTCAAAGACGCTTTGGCTATTTTTCTCTCAGTACAAAAAGAATTTTGTAAACAATAAAACCCCAAAAGAACATGGAGAAAAGACCAACACATTATATTTACACAAACTAGGCCACCTAGCAATCACCAACTCAGAGACTCAGCAAAAGTCCTACAAAGCCCAAATATAATAATTAAGAGGGGGGGCAGCATTTGGGGGAGACAAGAAACCAGGACCAGACACACACTACCCAATGCGTTCTATTGCATTTGTCCCGTTTCAACACAGTGAGGTAGGTCTGCAGTGATCTCACAGCATGTAAACGAAACCCCCTATTTTTAGCTACCAAGACACTATTTGTCACTACTGCAGCAGGGCAGGACACTGGCTCCTGGCACCCCAAAGACGCCCTCTCTCCCGGGGTCTCCCTGGAAGCCAAGAATGTTGAATGGTTCAGAATTTTAGTCCTTGCTTTGTACAGCCATTCCTGCACAGCACAGAATGGGCACAAGGGTATTGGTCTTCAAACCCAGCCTTACCAACTCACTTTTTTTTTTTTTAACACAAACACACACACATACACCCTGTTGTGCATTGTTGAGCTAGGCTTATCTATCTAGCAAAGGATGGATCAGATGTGTAAAGTAAGCCCCATGCCCCTAGGATTAGACAATAATGATCACATCTCCTAATCTCGGCTTCCTCTCTGGGCCTTTCACCTGGGCCAGCCTCTCCTAACTTCTCTGCACCACCTTTTCCTGTTTAGAATAACTAACAATCTTCCATTCAAAGATCAAGACCTGGGGCAACCCCTTTAAGACCTAGTCTCCTAGCAAACATCTTTAAGGTGGAAGGGGTTTCAAGAAGGTCCTATGGCCGAAGACTCAGCTCTAGTTGGCAGAAATGAGGTAGTTCACTTCGATAGGCTATGCACTCCAAATGTTTGCTCTCCATAGTGATAAAAACAGAAAGGATTCCTGCTGTGCAGACCTGGAGCTGCTGCCGACTTATCCCTGAGATTGCTCATGTACCTGAGAACACAGTGCAGGAACGAGGGCCTTAGACTAAAACATACAAAAATACAAAGCCAGAATATTTATATTATGAAAAAAAAAAAGTTAAATGCACAAGATACGTCATTCGCACACAGTGCAGTTGGCATCCTAGAGAAAGTGGGACCCAAGGTGCAGTTAGCCAAAGGAACAAATAAATAAAATCGCATTGGCCCAGAAAGGGGTAGGAGCGAGTCAGGAGCAGCAGGTCTGCAGCTGTTCTCCCAACCACCCATTTTCCCTGTCGCTACAACCCACTGCTTGGAAAAGTTCCCAGCACCACATCCCAAGATTGGGCTGCGAGGGAAAAAGACACGAAACCCCCCCCACATTGCTCCTCAGATTACCCATTTTCCCTGTCGCTACAACCCACTGCTTGGAAAAGTTCCCAGCACCACATCCCAAGATTGGGCTACGAGGGAAAAAGACACGAAACCCCCCCCACATTGCTCCTCAGATTCCCTCCCACGTAATGCGATAGTAGCTTGTGGATTGGGTCCATTCATCTGGTCTCACGCTTAATCATTTCACCCTGGCAAGGGAAATGTTGCATATCCTTCTTTAAAAGGAGAACAACTTCCCTTTCCTTTTTGGGGTAAAGCCTCAGATAAAGCACACACGTTCTGGTGTGGCTCCCCCAGAGCCCTCACTTGTACTTGGCTAGAGCATGGCTGGAGTTCCTTTGTCTCATCCCTTCCCCCCACTGAGGGAAGACGGGGTGATTCTGGGAACCCCGGCCTGAGATACACGGCAGTGCCAGCTACCCCGACCCACCCTACCCCCACTTTCTCCACTCTGCCGATTGATGCCTGCTCCTTGACTTCCTGATAGCAAAGAATATTCCCCCACCCATTGTGCTCAATTCTGGGCCTCCGGAAGCAGGGCAGGGCTGTTGATCTCTTCCTCTTCCTCCTGGAAGTAGGCTGGCTTTCCCTGGGAGCTGGGAGCTTGCTGGGCCTTCAGTGGACACGAGGCCACCATGTGGTTAATGCTTTGGCAGAAGTGACACTTCTTAGGCTGGGGTGGCAGCTTGCATTCCTTGGCATGATGGTCTAGACCGCCACAGTTATAGCACCTGATACAAAGTAAAACGTTAAAAGTGAGAGAAAGACATGAAAAAGGCAGAAGCCTCCCTTCCCAAGGGAGGACAGCTGAGTTGGGTCCAGGCTTGTCATTAACCTCACCTCCCTTTCCAGAGGCCAATTTCCCCAATTATAAATGGAGGAATTTGGGCTAGGTGATCTATAAATCCTTTCCAAATCGAACTAGATGATCTCTCCAGATTCAGGTCAATTTAAAAATACTGACCTAGACTATAAACTACAGCACATTGAAGGTAAAGAGTATCGTAACCTTAGTATTGAAAAAAATTTAAATGCTAAATTATGTATCTGCTCAGAGCTAAGAGGTTTTTAAGTCCACTAGCAAGACTGCAGACATCAGCCAACTGAGACCTGGAAAGCAAAGAGCAGGCACACAGGGAGCATCCTGTCCCATCACACATATCCAGTCTTTCCTCTCATCCTCAAGGGTGATCAATGTTCTCTTTTCACTCAACAGCAATGGCTACAAAGCAGAGAGAGCTGCACCTCAGCCATGCAGATGTCAGGGACCACAGGCTTCATCTTATCTTTAGTAACCTAGCCCAAGTGGCAGACTGAGAGAGCTGTCTCCACCCCCAGCACGTTTCCGAGCCTCAACAGCCTACAGAAGCTGTGGTCTAAGCCATACCTGTCTCCTTTGGATCTGCGTTTCTGCATGTTCTTCCCCTTGGGCCGCCTCTCGCTGCCAATACAGAACACCCCACCAGGTCCGGTGACGCGGATGGATTCCAGGCCCTTGGCAGACTTTTTAAAGGTGAACTCCACTGCCTCACCCTCCTTCAGGCTCCGGAAACCCTCCATGTGCAGCTTACTCTGGTGAAGGGAAAGAGCATACCATTTGTTCCCATCATTATACCCAAAAACAAAAATGCACAAACCTTTTTCTACAAGGTAGAAAAGCCTGGGTGAAGATTCCCACTTCATCAGTGAGGAAAGTATGAATTCCAAGAGTCACTAATGAACAGAAATCAACATATTCACAAAAGTTTGTGATGACATAAAGAAGAGGTCAAAATATTTTTCTATAGCTTTAGGGCCTGGCGTGGTGATGCAGGCCTGTAATCCTAGCACTCAGGAGACTGAGGCAGGAGGATCTTTGGGAATTCCAGACCAGCCTGGGCTACAATGTCAGCCTAAACTGTATTGTGAGACCTTGTCTCAAAGACAAAAAAAAATTTTTTTTCTATAGCTATTCAGTTTTTAAATTGTAGGTAAAAAAGAACAGAAAGAAATCCCTATGTGTAAATATTTGTAAGAAATCAACAAATACAAAATTATAAAATAAAAACTATATAGCTTTTATGTAGCATAAAAGCTCAATCACTATGTATTCATGTAACACCTCAGTTTTTTGTTTGTTTGTTTACTTGTTTCCAGGACTGGAAATCGAACTCACAACCCTGTACTTGCCAAGCAGGTGCTCGCGCCACTGAGCTTAATGCGCAACCCCCACACCTTGGTTTTTGTATTCATCTACAGACAAAATATCTAGAATATTGGAAAAAACAAAGAAAAGTAATCCTGTGTACTCTTCTATCACAGTATTATAGGGCACTTTAGTATAAAGAAAAAGATGTGAATAATTTAAGAAATAATCACAATGGCAGCCCAAACTTACTGCAAGTTGATAGAGAAAACTACACAGAATTCAAATGTAGCATTACAAAAAAAAAAAAAAAAAAGTAGCATTACCATATCTATAAAGGGACCCACGAAAGCAGGACACATGTATCTCCTGCGATGATTTATATACCCAGGACACAGGACTTTAAAATGCACATCCTGAATCTAACCTTGAGGGATCATCAGACAAACCTACCCTGAAGGACATCTTACAAAACAGACCTTGTACTGCACAGAAGTCGAGATCATGAAAGACAAAACAAGAAAAAAATGTGTGGTTAAATTCAACCTAGAACTTTGGGTTGTATCCTGGAACAGGAAAAAAAATAGGAAAATCAACAGAATTTGTGTATGCGAGCCAGGCATGGTGATGCACACCTGTAATCCCAGCACTTGGGAGGCTGAGGCAGGATTGCTGTGAGTTCAACACCAACCTAAACTGCACAGTGAAACCTTGTTTTAAAAAAAGAGAAGTAGCATGCAGAGAAAAATGTTACTAATTAATGAATCTGGGTAAATCCCAGCTACCTGGAAACTTCTGGTACTATTCTTTGTGTGTATGTGTGTGTGTCTGTGTATTCTGAGATAGGGTCTCACTCTGCAGTTCAGACTGGGCTTGAGCTCACTTTGTAGCCCTGGCTAGTCTCGAACTTGCAACGATCCTCCTGCCTCAGCCTCCTGAATGATGGGATTACAAATGTGCGCCACCATACCTGGCTTTCTTGTACTATTTTTGTACTATTTTCTATGCTTGAAATTATATCAAAATAATATTACAGGGGGCCAAAGACTTAGCTCAGTGGCACAGTGCCTGCCTGGCAAGTGTGAGGTCTTGTGTTTGATTCTTGTACCAAAGGAAAAAAAATACTACTATGGGAAGTAGTATGACCCAAGCCAAGAAATCAGGGATTAAAATGGAAAGTCAGAGAGAACTATGAACACATGGAGACATCATTAGGTAGGGAAAATAATAACTTCCATTGAGAAAATTATCCATTTGTGAATATACAAATGCAAAAGACATTTCAAAAGAATGAAATATCTAAACCTAAGAAAAAACTGTAAAAGGACATCTTTAGGCTGACAAATCTGCAGAAAGCTACTATGTGAAAGAATTACACACATGGGTAACGTATTTACACATATTCAATATCTACTGTGGATTAAATGGAACTTAGTTGGAAAATGGTTGAGTTAAAATACAGTACATCCACAATAATGACAGCATACAGGCATTAAAAAAGTGTATCAGCCAGGCGTAGTGGCGCACGCCTGTAATCCCAGCACTTGGGAGGCTGAGGCAGGAGACCAGCCTGGGCTACAAAGTGAGTTCAAGGCCAGCCTGAACTGCAGAGTGAGACCCTGTCTCAAAAAAAAAAAAAGTATCATCTCATTCACTGCCATATTTTGGTACCTGAAATAATGCCTAGCACGTTTTTGGACAAAAGTATATTATTTTGGGAGATGGGTATCCAGCTGGTTGAACTCACTGGCTCAGGTGAACCTCTTGCTTCAGCATGTGGGGACTACACATGTGGCCCACCATACCTACCTGGCCAACAGGTTGATTTGTGTGTGTGTGTGTTACTAGAGATTGAACAAGGGCCTCATGCCTATGAGGTAAGCACTCTGCCAGTCCCTGAGCTACGAGCTACATACTTAGGCCCAGAAGTAGGTAACATGGATAAATGAAAAACCAAAATTTAGAACCATTTATAGGAAGAATCCCATTCAAATGCAGCACATTTCTACCACAACTTGAAAGAAATAAAAAGTTGCCAAATGTGGTAGCCCCCCCTTTTTTTTTTTTTTAAAAAAAGAGGGAATTATTCAGTTAGTTGAGTAGCAAAACCAAGATCATAAGAACCAAGAATTCTTGATTTAAAGCTGTCCCTCCCGTCCCACTTACTGCATTGATAGCACATAAGTGAAGAGGACGGCACCTTCTAGTCCCTCTCCGGAACATCTTCATTACAGCTCCCTCTGTTAGGCTGGGAAACCCACAATGTACATATCACATTTGTCAACAAAGAACAGCCATCAGAGAAAGCTGGGTTCAGGGCAGGGATGGCGATCCCCGTCCCTACCTTCCTAGACCCGATTAGGGTGAACACAGAGAAGTAGCACTAATATTTTATGAGAGAATTTTTCAAATTAGGACTTAGATTAAGCATGTTTATTAGCCAAGTGAGATAAACAAATTCCTCAATCTCTTTCTCTCTCCGTACTGAGGATTGAACCCAGGGCATTGGCACTGGGCTGGAAACTGTGCCCTTCTGGCCTCGTTGTGCCAGAGTGCTAGGAGGACAGGTACGTGTCAGTGCGCCTGGTTTCAGTCATTTTAATTTTTGCTTTAAAATGTCAGTGCTCCATTCAGTGGTTGTGTGACCTTCGTCAGATTCACTCCTGAGCCTCAGACACTTCAAAGAATGAAAAATAAATAAAATCCCTGCCATGATGAAAGCAGCTTTCCTCCTCCCTGTTGCAAGTTAGCTGAGATTTGTCTCTTGCTACAACTGGGAAATAGATGTGTAAATTCAGTGAACGGGGAGGGCTGGAGGTGCAGGGCCAAGGAGTCTTCCCACCGGGCAATTCCAGTGTCATCTGGCCTGGGCCACCCTCAGTTCCAACTGTGATCCAGCTGGGAAAGGACAAGAACGAGGGTTGAGTCCCAAGGCCCTGCCCTCCTTTCCTTGCTCACTTATGAAATGGAGTGTATGCTAGCTTTGTGGTGGTGCTACGAGGTTTTATGCATGAAAAATCACTAACACCTCGTCTGCCCCACATAAGTCCTTTTCTTCAGGCTGGATGGAGCAAGCTAATAGAACCAAGTGTCCAGAGATGCAAAGCTAACTTTGGCTTTATGACTAAGCAGCTGTAGAAACTCAGCAAGATACCCCTCTCCGAGCTCCAGTTCCGTAAGTAGCACCCTCCCCTCCCCTGACAATATATAGGCTTGTGAGAACAAGGGGTAATGTGAACAGGGATATGCAATATGAAACTGACCAGTCTTTGTATCACTGGAGGACTTGAAGTCTGTTTAAGACTTTTAAAGATATAAAAAACTCCTTTGGCACCTCCACGTAACTGGCGTAACTGGCGGGCTAAGATTTACACTGGTGATCTCTTGGGGTGGCTCCCTGCCCCCATCCCTGCTCCTTTCCAAGACACATAGTTTGAATTCCTCCCTTATCAGATAGGTAATCAGTGTGCAGCCCCACAGCCAGCCTCTCTGGGCCTGCAACTGAAAGAAGCCTGAAATTCTTGTACCACCCCCACTCTGTCCTCAACCACACACAAAGCAGGACTCGGCCCCTCCAGATCCCCTCCAAAAAGAAAAGGGCTTTGGGGGGGAGGGGCCTGGCCTGAGCTCCCCCAATAGAGCACAGCCCCAGGGAACAAAGAGTTGACACTGGTTAGTTCTGGTGGTCAGATTCCTGGAGTTCCAAGGCACAGATCCCCCTTGCATGGCTCACCCTCCCCCACATTCAACAGGATCAGTTCCTGGCTTCCTCTGTATGTTGGGGTTATGGTCACAGAGGGAGAAATGGATACAGAAATGCTTCTCTTGTGCAGTCAGGTTTGGTGGGTTTGCCAAAGTCACCTCCAGCAGTCATCTCCCCTTCCCTGTGGCCTGCCTACCCTACACCTCCTGGGTTTAACTAAAGAGGTCTCTCTCCCCTAGGGTGACTTCCACCAAGTCCTACAGATGCCAAGAGCCTAATTCAAGATAAATGGTTTTGGGGTTGGGGATATAGCTCAGTGGAATAAGCGCTTGCCTAGCAAGTGCAGGGTCCTGAGTTTGATCCCCAGTACCGCAAAAAAAAAAAAAAAAAAAAAAAGATAAATGGTTTTAAAGGGGCAGGGGAGAGGAGGCAGGAATTCCATCTTCCTTTCCCACTTGGTTGGAGTTAGGAAGGTGGGCGGCCCGCCTGCCTCCAGGAAGACAACACTGAGGAAACAGCAGCCTTTCTTTTACTCAGTCAGAGTAGGACTCCCCAGTATGTAGGCTGTATGCTGCTACCTCCCCTCACTCCAACACCCCTTCCCAGATTTGCTTCTAAATGTACAGGGTAGATCTTAGGATTGGGAGACTTAAGAAAATCTCTAGGTTCCTAAGTGCGGACAAGTATCTGTTGAATAAACTAAGTTCTTTACCACCTGAAGTAACTTACTGGTGCTTACTAGAGGGTAAGCAGTGTTCTAAACACTCTGCATGGTATAACTCATTCACCTCTCCTACCAAACCAATGGGGCATAGGTATTCCTATGACCCCCCCCCATAGTCAGTTTAACAAGGAGGCACAGGGCACCTTACCCAGCGTGACAGGGATAGGAAAAGAGCTGGGCTGACTCCAGCTGGCCTGACTCAATTAGTCCGCACAACCTCATGTTGTGCCAGTCACATACAATTTCAAACTCTGTAGAAGTAAAAAGAAACACATGAAATTTTTTTTTTTTGGTCTTTTTGAGACAGGGTCTCACTCTGCAGTTCAGGCTGGTCTTGAGCTCACTTTGTATCCCAGGCTGGTCTCGAACTCACAACGGTCCTCCTGCCTCTGCCTCCCAAGTCCTGGGATTACAGACGCCCAGCGAAAGTTATTTTAATAACTCAACCCTGTGGTGTCAGAGCCCTATCCAAACTTCATTCCTGAAGGGAGTTTCATAGGGGCTAGAAAATCAATTCATCCAGTAGCAGTTTACTTGATTGTGTGTGCGCCAAGGAGACAGGAAAGATGTCCGGAGCCAAAGGCTGCTTGTTGGAAGCCCATCTCCATCACCTCGCAACAGCAGCTGTTGGCGCCTTCCTGTACTTCTCCACCAGATGGCGCTGTGCATCTGCCTGAGTGCGCAAGACAAGCCAAAGAGAGCTAGACCAGGCAGGACTGAGGTTCTGAACTGTGAACACACTTTCAGCCTTATCGCCACAGCTCCTTAGCAGGGTCATCTCGTCCTCCCTTACCCTCAGGGAGAGGGACATAGGGTGTTTACCTCCTGCCCCTTGCCAAACTACCTCCACACTAAAGCTGCTCAGGGTGGGAATGAAAAAATTCCTTGCGTTTTATGCCAGAAACCCAGTACTCTGCTCTCTATAGCCCTCCTTGGACTTTACGTTTCGATATGAATTAAGAAACTCCAACCTGAGATTGTGTTAAAAATTACGTACTACTTTGGGTATCTCCTCCTCCCGCAACTCTTTCTCTCTCCCAGACTGGGACTGCTCGGGGCTGTTTTTCATGCCTGCAGGAAGAAGTGAGGTATATGCTTTACCTAAGGGAGATTCCCCAAAACTCACAGAATTCCAGCAGGGTAAGGTAGGACAACGTGACTGTTTGCTTAGGAATGTCTAAATTGCCTTGGTAAAACTCACATAATTCCTCATAGTGCAGGCGGCAGTGTCACTAACAGGGGTGAAGCTTCCAGACTGTGGAGCTTTGCTTGGGATGATGGCATAGCCTTTGTCTCCTTTGAAAGAAAGACTCCAGAAGATTCCACAGGGCCAAAACAAACAAGCACCTTCACCAACTTCAGGAGAAATCAAGATGATTTATTTTTTAGCCTGTCTTTCTCTATTAACATGGGAGCGGGCCAGGGATTTAGTTTGGTGACACAGTGCCTGCCTGGCAAGCAGTGAGGTGATTCCTGCCACTCCCCCCAAAACAGGGCATCCTTTTCGTATGGAGATGAAGGTCCAGGGAAGGGTAAATAGCTCCTTGGTAGAGTGATTGCCTAATCTTGGGCTCCACCCAGCACACCCCCCAAAAATCTGTTTATTTTATTTTTTCATTTTAGCATAAGGGTGTACTAGAAAATTACCCACACGGCTAAGTTCCCCTCTCCAAAGGGCTCACATATTGGTTGGGAGAGTATAAGATGAGCAGAACATCAGTAACTGGACATGAAGGAAATAGTCAATCAGAGGTACCATATTGTAAACCAGGTGGGAAAGATCCTCCATGTGCCTGCAGCCTGGAGTCAGCAGCCCTAACCTAGGCCGCAGGTGGTTGCTTTTGCTGTTCCCAACTCATCTCTTTCAGAAAAAGCAGCACGCCACATGGGCTTAAGAGCTATTTCAGCTTCAATTTCTGTCTCAATATTGAAAAAATATTCTCCTAACCCCACTTGTTTCCTCAGCCAACTATGGGCTTTTCTTTTTGTTTCCAAGACTTCTAAGAGTATTCTAGCCAGAAGCAATTTAACTTACCTGGGTTCTAAGGAGCTATGAAGGAAAAACTGGAAATTTTAATTTCCAATCTCTACAAATCTTAGCTGCTTGGGTTTTGAACCACGCTAAACATAAGTGAAGCCAAAACTGTTCAAAGGGCCACAGGGTTTAGCATTCATGGTAAAACAAAAACAGAACACAGTGTTCGCTCCTTCTAGTTCCAGCTTTTTCTGTGTGACAGTTTCTCTGCTGGGGGGTGATTCTGCCTCCCAGGGGATATTTGGCAATTATCCAGAGACATTTTGGTTGTCAGAATTGAAGGATATCCTCCCAGAACAAGGAATTAACCTGCTCAAAATATGTCAATAGTGCCAAGGTGTAGACACCTGAGTTAGGGGCTGGCAATCTGTCATTATTATAATTTAAAAATTCCCCGTAACTCCAGAGCCAGAGATTTATAAGTCTAAAGACCTATCACTGGCTGGGTGCACGCTTGTACTCCCAGCACTTGGGAGGCTGGGGCAGGAGAATCACTGTGAGTTCGAGACCAGTCTAGGCTACAAAGTGAGCTCAAGGCCAGCCTGAACTGCATAGTGAGAACCTGTTTCGAAAAAAAAAAAAAAGACCTATCAATGAGTGAAAGGAGTATTATGGAAATCATTTTGCTTTATGGGCATTTTCTTTGGTGTGGGGTGCGCTTTTTTCACACTATCTACTCCTGGGAAGAGTGTAATCAGATTGAAGGAAGGCACTGAGAACCTTATGAGCTCAACTTTGGAAGAGGAAAAAAAAAAAAAAAACTTTCAAGTTGCTTTTCCCCTCCATCTTTCTTTGGATAGGGGTTCCCTCATGCCCTCTCCCTGGCAAATATTATGTTAGAACAATTACCCTCACCACCCTACTCCCCACATCCTGGGTAACCAACCACCACTGGTAACTAAAGAATGAGACATTTTGTTAAAGATTTCTTACCACCCCTACTTCAGGAACACTTTTCTCTCCCAGTAAACAATTCTTAGGGATTATCCTGCACTTGCAAAATTCCTCCGCCATTAGATTCCCAGAGAGATTTTAAATCACTAACCTAAGTCACTGCTAAGGTGGGGTATGGTTCAGCCTCATGGTACCATACAGATCAGTTTTCGTCCTGACTAGTGCCGGAGAGTGAGGAGGATTAGGGAGACAAGTTCTTGATTCTTGATTCCAGGTCAGCTTCTGATAAGTTACTCAGTTGAGGGTCTCAGGAAATCCCCAAACCTGCTAGTCCAGAACCTCTCTACCTGGTCCATCCGGGCCTCTTTCATGCCATCTAATAGCTTTCCAGTTGCTCTGAAACCTAAGGGTAAGTTGGCTGAGGCAAAGATCACTTGCTAAAAAATCTTCCTTGGGATTTTATCTCCAAGGAATCCCAGAAGATCAGAAGATACATTCCCCGCAGCCACTTTCACTTAGCAAGCTTTGGATGGAAGACAAATGTTGGATCTGACTTGTATCCTAGCCTCCCAAAATTGGGGTAGCTGTCCGGTCGGTCGTCTCCAGGACCAGGAAAGATTTTAATCTCTTTGTGATCAGATAAATGGGAGAGTGGGGGAGACTTGCCACCCTGCTGAGGAAGGCCATTCAAAGCTGGTTCCTGTAATAAAGTGATTTAATACATCTAAAGAGGCCAATTCCCTTCTTTCTCCCACAATTACTTCCTGTGGGTTATCATTCACATATGTAAATGAGACAGGAAGGAGGGGGCAAAGCCACCGCCTGAAACTAGTGAGGAGGGGGCAAGAACAAGGGGTCTGCAGGAGGGTGGCTAATCATCCGCCTTTCCACAGATGTTCCAGCGCCCCAGTGACCCTGTGGCAATAATAGTGACGGCCGGGTCCCTATCTCCCTGCATCCTCTGTCCCTATCTCCCTGCATCCTCTATCTCCTTAGTTTCTCCTCCCGAATCTCCTGAGGGTTGTGCTCACAGACTTCCTCGAGGCCTCCAACCAGTCCACCCAGAATCTCCCTCCCCACCCCTCCCCCTCCAGAATGCCATCCCTCAGGCCCCAAGCCTTAATCCCCACATCCTCCTTTCCCCTCCCCCACGGCTCCTAAAGCCAACCTCCCAGAAGTAACCCCTCCCTGCCCGGCCAGGGTGTCAACCTACAGAGCCTGGGACTACACATTTCTTCTTCCCAGGTCCAGCCCTAAGCCACCAATGGTGGAAGAACACACACAGTAACTTCCTTTACAGGAACTTCACGTGCTAGGTGGCGGTTCAGGGCCACTGGGAATGGCTTTAGGATACTGAGGAAGGGCAAGGCTGGGAGGAGGGAGATGCTAAGTCTCTGGCTCCTTGGTAGAGGCTAGGAATGCAATCAATGGCTGTCTGGGGCCATAAATGCCAAGCTGAGGAGAATAGGTCCAGAGACCAGCTGCCCTCCACCCCCTGCCCTGGGACCCTGAATTTCACCCCCCACTGTGCTGCCCTGCTGTAACTGAGAACTTGGGGTTGCACCCACCCAACTGTCCTAGCCCGGCCCAGGAGTGTTGAGGCCTGGACTCCTTCAAAGGTTTTCCCTCCTGGCTGGAGTTGGACAGCGAAGGCCCCAGTCCTGAACTGTAAAGAATGCTCTGGTGGCACTTTCCAGACTTCGGCTGGATCTTTAGGGATCTGCCATACCAACTGAGCCCTAAGGCACTGAGTTCTGAGTGACCACCTGGGTGAGATCTGCATTAAACCGGGACGTGGCAGACTTCTCAGTTTTATGTTCTTGGGTCCGGTACCCAGATCCCGGCCCACACTCCAGCCCTGTGAGGTTCATTCAGACATTAAAGACGCTGGGCACTCGGCGCCCTGCTCAGGCCCGGCATGTGCTTCCCTGGCCGGCCTGCTCGCCCTCCCCCCACCCGCAAGCACAATACAACCTTAGTTTCTGCCACATGGGGTCACCTCCCTGCCCCCTGCCCTCTTCCCAGGGGAAAGAGGTAATAGACACGTGGTAAGCCGGAGGGGTTCCCGGAAGGGGGAGGGGGTGCTGATAATCCTTGCTGCCTCCCTCTAGCCCCGTAGTAAACAGAGACTCACAACTGGGGTGCCCCTGCAAAGATGGGGATGCACTGATCGTCAATTCAACAGCCGAGCCCGCCCACACACCCGTGCGTATATGCTTGGAGGCCCCCTTTCCCCCAACAAAGTTACCAGAATCAGTCTCACCTGGTGCACAAAGACGTCCACCGGGGGGTCGAGTGCGACCCCAGCGCGGGCGGTCATGGACAGGAAGCCGAACCCCATGCGCACGTTGAACCACTTACAGATGCCGGCGCCGTGCAGCAGCTGCGGCTCGTCCGCGGCCCGGGCTGCATCCGTCGGCGCCTCCTCGGGCGCCTTCTCCGCCGCCTTGCTGCAGCCACCTGGAGATAGGGAGGGCCGGGCGCTCAGCTGGGGGGGTCCACGGACTAGGAAGGATCCCTCAGTAACCGGCCCGGGTCATCCGGTGTCCAGCCCATAGGTGGACACCCAGGAGGGGGCAGCAACCCAGCAGCTGGCGAGAAGAAACCTGTCCCGGCCGCCTCCCGCGAGCGCTCCCCAAGCTTACATCGAGGCCAGCGGTGACCCGAAAGTTTTGCTACTCTTCCCACAACACGTTGCCGTGGGACAGACGGCCAGACAGGCCCCTCCTCTTCTCTCCCTCCGCCCCCGAAGGCTCGCCGCGCAGCCACTGGGACACCTGGGTTCTTTGGTCCAGATATGGCCCCAGTAAGGAAGCCGCACCGACTTGGGGTCCTGCGGGCAGCCTGGGGGACACTTCCCTACCTCCCTTCTATGTGGTTCCTGGGAGCCCTGTACTTTAAGGTGCCCCGCTAAGTCCCTTGCTCGAACCTGCAAACTGCTGGTTGGACACCGAGCCCATGGTCGTCGGCTGAGCCCGTGGCCCCGGGCCCCTGGTCGGGCGGCTGCTGGCCCCAGTGAAGTCCGGAGGCAAAGGGGTGGTTCGGAGAAGAGGCTGCTACATCTTCCTCTGCACAATAGCGGTGGGAGGGCCCACGGCTTTTCAAAGGCTCCCAAATTCTAAAAGACAATGACCCAACCCCCCGCGGGCAGCCCCCTCCCCTCCCCCTCTCCCCTTTCCCCTCCCTTTCCCTCCCGCTCTGGCCCTCCCCCACCGCTCCGGTCTCTGACACCTCTGGGGTGTCCCTTCTCGGGACCTTGAGGTTTGACACCCCCTCCACACGCACACATCTGGAGATGGGAGTCGTCTGCCCCAGAAGTCTTGGGTACCCCGGAATCTGGGATCATGTACTTTAAGGACTCAGTGGGGATCCTTAAAGCTGATACAGGTGGGGGGACATGGGGGGGTAGTTTTAAAACCACGTGACTGCACACACACCACCCCCACCCCCCGTGCAGATAATTATACATTCCAGAGAGTTGGGGGAGGGAGGTGTGAGCCTGGTGGCGCTGGCCAATCAGAGACACAAACCACCTGTCAAGGGAGAAATGGATGAGCCCTCCCCCTCCCCCAGCCCTTCAGCTCCCCTCCCCCCTCCCCCCTCAGGCCTCTGATCTGACCCGGCTGCTTGGCGCTGACCCGCTCTCACCTCCTACCCCCGTGTGCTTAGATAGACCTGGAGTTCTGGACACCAGGAAATCGGGAATTGGGAAGCTAGAGTCTGGAGATCCGGCCCGGCTGATCTATTCTGACCAAGGCGCTGCCTCTGGAAATCTGCCTGGCTCTGATTACAACTGAATGTCTCTGTCTCCCGGAGTTTCTGAGTTTTTGTGTGTCTTCCCCATCAGAATGGAGAAAGTGCTCCTAATTGATCTGTACAAAGAGCACTTACTTTCCAAATGTGTGTCCAAAGTTGAGCCCAGATAGAGCCCCCTGGGAGAGCAGGAGGAACCCAAAGAGGCTGGAAGTGTGTCCCCTCTTGCCAGCTGCCCTCTCATCCTTCCCCACCCCCCTCTGTCCCATCCAGCGCTGGGAGACCCGGTGGGTTGGTGGGTGCAGACACTCCTGTACTCCCGACACTTCGATTCCCAGACCCTCCTTGTCTCCGAGTCACCATCCTAAAGTGCGGTACCTCCCCATACCAGGGTTGGTGGAGGAACTGGAACTAGGGGTCTCCTTATTTGAAGCGATAGCCTCTCTCCTAGGAGATAACGAGGGTGGGCTTGGGGTGGCTACTGCCCTGGTCGGAGATGGACAATGGCCCGGGGCTCAGTGCATGGCCCTGGCCCTGGCCCTGCCCCTTCACTTCCGGTGCTCAGTTCAAACTGGACAATGCCAGCTCCGGCCAGTTCCCCTCCCCCACTGCTACAACCCATTTAAAGGGACAGAGTCTGCTTTCGGGGGCATCCGTTTGCTCTGAATTCAATCTTCTCCACAGTGTGCAGGACCGCTCGCGATTCTTACACTGAGGATATGCGTGTTTGTACACGTGCGTGGGCACGCGTGTATTTAGGAAAGAGAGAAAAAGAGGACGAGCAGAGGTAGGAAAAGGAGAGATGGGGAGGAAAGACAGGGACTGTGTGGAGAGATTGTTTCCCTCTTTCCTATGGAGTGTTCTTCACGAGACTAAAACTTGAGAGTAAGCAATGGAGATAGAAATTCGAGGAATAAAAAGGACAACAGTGACCCTTTGCTACTCAGTCTAAAAAATACATATCATTAATAAATATTAGCAGTGCCCCACAGCCAACTGAGGACTATAATTTAGACCTTTCAGTTTTCCGAACGCATCACGCCCTTAAGAGTCTTATCTTGCCTTTTAATATCTCCCTGAAAACATACTTGTTTCCTGTACCTGTGTCCTAAAGACTGAGGAATAGAGGACTGAGGTCAGCTGATGAAAATAAAAAGGAATTAAAGGCTCTGGTTCCGCTTGGTTCCGTTATCAGGAACGGCTGGGGTCCCTGGGTAGGCGTGACTCTCTTCGCTGTCCAGGGTGCTGATAGCGCCCGTTGTGCGCTATCCTTGGTGCTGAACGAAGCCTCACTCCTTTGGCTCCCAACTCCCAGCTTTGAGGATTTCTTCTTGTATTTCCTCTCTAAGTCTTTCCCAGCAAACTCGATTCGCTTCAACCTCTCCTGTAGGACTGACATATTTGACACAAATGAAGAGATTTGCACAAAAGCTGAAGAGAGGGCACGTTCGGCAACGCATGTTTCTGTTAGAGCACTGCAAATATCTCAAACTCCCTTGAGAAAAATGTGTAGAATTAGCATGTGACCATAAGGATGAAGAAAGAGGAGATAATATTTTTTAGTCATAGATGACAAGAGTAGCTAACTACTAATGGTGGCTAACGCCTGTAATCCCAGCACTCGGGAGGCGGAGGCAGGGGGATCACTGGGAGTTCCAGGCCAGCTTTACTACGTAGTAAGAGTCTGTCTCCAACAAACAAAACAACAAAAAAAGACCAGGATAGAAGAGAAACTAATATCTCTACTAATAAACTTTAGATCGTTTTCTTATTATTCCAGCGTGGTGGTGCACATCTATCAATCCCAGTACTTGAGAGGCTGAGGCAGGAGGATCACCGTAAGTTCGAGGACCGCCTGGGCTACATAGTGACTTCATGATCAGCCTATACTGCATAGTGAAACCCTATCTCAAAAAATCCTGAAATTTTCTTTTTTTCTTTTTCTTTTTTTGTCTTCTTGAGATGGTCTTGCTATGCAGCTCAGGCTGGCCTTGAACTCACTTTGTAGCCCAGGTTGGTCTCGAACTTGCAGCAATCCTCCTGCCTCAGCCTCCTGAGTGCTGGGATTACAGGCATGCACCACCACACCTGGCCTCCCAATTTTCTTATTTGTTGTCATTTTTCATAGGAACACAGGTGTTGGGGTCCGATTACCCGTGTTTATTATAGCTCTATGATGTGGGGCAACTTCCTTACTCTCTAAGTGCCTCAGTTTCCTCCTCTGCACAGAGGCCGTTAATCAGAATACTTGCACTCTCAGACATACTGTGAAAATGAAGTTAGATCAAACAGGGGAATCTTTCAAAATACTGCCTGACATATATTTAATATTTAACAATATAAATTATTACAATTATCATAACTGTTGTACTCATGCTTGTTTCTTTCTTTCTTTTTTTTTTTAACTTTTTATACCAGGAATTGAACTCATGACCTTGAGCTTGCCAGGCAGGTGTGCTGAGCTATATCCCCGGCCCCTCATGCTTGTGTCTATAACCTTGAGCCTACTAGGTCATTTTTCCTCTGAGAATTGGGATATATAAACATTTCCTGAGTAGGTTTTTTTTGTAGTACTAGAGATTGAAACCGGGCCAGGGATATAGCTCAGTGGTACAAGGGCCTGCCTGGCAAACACAAGGTCCTGAGTTCAATTTCCAGTACCCAAAAAAAAAAAAAAAAAAGAGAGAGAGATTGAAACCATAAAGAGTTTTTAATTGAAATAATAAACATTATTAAACTAGTTATAATTCTTATTTTCACATGCTGCCCCATCATTTATAGTCCCAGAACTCAAGAGGGAATGAGAGCCTCATTATGTTCCACATGTGCAGGCAGAGGATGCTTTAGAAATGATACACAAGGCTCCCAACACAATTAATTCTTCATCCTCAATGTTTTCTTCCATGTGGGAAATAGGACTCCTTCCTCCTTTGCAACCAATCTCAGTGGAAACTTACTAGCGATCTCCTATGACCCAGTCATTGTAGTAACCCACAAATCTGGTGGAGGAATCAGTATGTAGTGTGTGTAATAAGCAGTAGGGTGACTTAAAAGAGAAATTCTTTCTCTCATTCCTTCCTCCTTTCTTTCTTTCTTTCTGTCTGTCTTTTCTTCTTCTTCTTCTTCTTCTTCTTCTTCTTCTTCTTCTTCTTCTTCTTCTTCTTCTTCTTCTTCTTCTTCTTCTTCTTCTTCTTCTTCTTCT
>PVLD010025245.1:0-24041 GCA_004027595.1 Dinomys branickii | reverse complement strand
GAATATACATATATGCAGGAGGGCTAACATGGTTCTACTATTGTATTATATCACTTAATGCTAAGCAATAATCGATGACGGGTTATTTGATCAATCTTGTATGTCTGTATGTGTTATCCTGAACACACACTTCGAAGAAATCAATATGTAAAGCAGCAACTATTGGTGTTTTGTTGTTGTTGTTGTTGCTGTTGTTGTTTGCCTGTTTTGTTTTTTGTTTTTTGTCTTTGGATTTTTGGTTTTTGTGTTTTTTCTGTTGTTGAGAGGATTAATTGTCTGACTAAATTTGCATGTCTGTATATGGGTTCATATATTTACACTTCGAAGATATCAATGGATAAAGCAATAACCACTGTTGAGACCATATCACCTTGTCTATAGATTAGTTGTGATTGTACTATTTTTATGCTAATTGGTGTCTGTTTGTCAATATGTTTTTGTACTTTAATTTTTTTCAATAAAAAATGTATGTATGTATATATGAATATACATATATGCAGGAGGGCTAACATGGTTCTACTATTGTATTATATCACTTAATGCTAAGAAATAATTGATGACGGGTTATTTGATCAATCTTGTATGTCTATATGTGTTATTCTGAACACACACTTCGAAGATATCAATATGCAAAGCAGCAACTATTGGTGGTTTTTTTTTTTTGCCTGTTTTGTTTTGTCTTTGGTTTTTTGTTTTTTGTGTTTTTCTGTTGTTGAGAGGATTATCTGACCAATTTTGCATGTCTGTACGTGGGTTCATATATTTACACTTCGAAGATATCAATGGATAAAGCAATAACCACTGTTGAGACCATGTCACCTTGTCTGTAGGTCAGTTGTGATTGTACTATTTTTTATGCTAATTTGTGTCTGTTTGCTAATATGTTTTTGTGCTTTTATTTAAAAAAAAAAAAAAACTTGTGAAACAGAATACAGGGTCCCTCGCAGGCCTGATGTGGTGCACCAGGGCACACTTTGAACAATTCCTAGATGACCTGAAGCTGTGGGTCCAGAGGCCACACTTTGAGAAACACTAGTTTATGTAAGTATAATCTAAAATGAGGACAAGTCATTCTTGAAGTTTCAAGGGGACAGATGAATTTAAGAGCAGAGGGAAAGCAGTGCTAAGTAGCAGAAGGTGACTTTCTCAGCTTGCGGGGAGGGTGGGCTTACGATGTCAGATGGTGAGAGTTAATAAAGACAGGGATTGCTGGGGGTAAGACTAAGCGGTGAGGGAAAAGGCTAAATGTGACACAGGAACTCGAAAACTTCTTAGCAAGTGTAGCGCTAAGGGTGACTTTTACATATTATCACATATATTCATCCCCTCGTTCCACAAGATATTTGTGCCTGTTACTTTCAGAGCTCTGTGTGCAGCATTCTAGACATAAAACAGTTCCTTCCCTCGACATTGATTAGTTCCTTCCTATTATCTCTATAGCAGGTGAGCCAAAAACACACATCGAGTCCCGGCAGAGCAGCCAGGGCGGTGACGGCGGCGGCAGCGGGAGCGGAGGTGGCGGCGATGGAGGTGCTGGTCTTGCGAATGTGGGCACAGAGGGATTTGTGCTGGCGGCGCACCGCTGGCGACGGGCGGTGCAGGGGGAGGTCACGTCCAGCAGAAGGAGCGGCGGTGGGGTGGAGCTTGTGCTCTTCTCATCGTCGGTAGCGGTGCCGCTACTGGTGGTGGCGGCGGTGGCGGCGGCGGCGGCGGCGGCGGCGGTGGTGGTGGTGACTCTCTCCCGAGTTCCGCCTAGGTGCCAGCTTGGAGGATAAGGACATTCCATACTTTACTCTGCAATAGTATGACACAGGCATTTTTACCGTCGCTTTGTAGATGTGGGAGTCAAACTTGTCCACAGCCATGCAGCTCACAATTGAGTGGCATCACGATCTCACCCGGGTACGTCTGACCTCAGGGTCCCAGCCCTTAGCCAGCCCAACTCTATTTCATCAGTCCTTGCTGCACCATGTGTTTGCAGAGGATCTGGAATTCAGTCTGAGAAAAGTCCGTGCTAGTGTTACAGACCCCTGAGCTACGCAGAAATACGTAAGCCGTCAGACAGGGCTGGGCACTCAAGGGAGTCGGGGCAGAGGGTGAGAACAGTACAGCTGTGGCTGGAGGTGCTTCTGCTGAAGGCCGGACCTTCAGGGTAAAGACAGAATGACCAGGCATTCATGCCTCCCCAAGGAAGAAGCAATAAACTGAAGATTATACAATCACCGGTATCACCTGCACTAATAATGCCCAGATAGACATCAGTCACCCAGGTGGGTGATCAGTACCTCCCGATCCACCTCACCGTAAAAAAGCCCTTGCTCTTCCCATGTGCACCTGTTATGGGAGCTGCTTCCCCACTGGGTCATTATTATCTAGGTGGCTATACTGGTAATCTTATTAGGTGATCATAGTTTTGACCTATGTCATATCCACCTCGTGATTTTGTATCCAGCTTGTGACTTTATAAAACTTCCTCTGTGAAGTGGGGTCCACAGCAACCCACTTTCAGGCCACTTGTCCCTCTCAGGAGCCCTCTCTCTTTCTCAAATTGTTCCTACTCTCAGCCTCCATTGTTCCTTAGAATTCATTCTTCAATTTTGAGGAACACAAACTCGGGGTATCTGACATCTGGCAGGTTGGGAGTTATATTTTCTCCAGTACATCATTAGGTCAAACCTCTCAGGGAACGTACTTCTCCAGCTGTGACTCTGATGAAGGAGGTGGGAGGCACCCACAAAAAAGCAGTGTTCAGCCGGGCACGGTGGCGCGTGCCTGTAGTCCCAGCTACTCAGGAGGCTGAGGTGAGAGGATCGCCTGAGTCCAAGAGTTCTGGGCTCTAGTGCACTATGCCGATCGACCGGGTATCTGCACTAAGTCCAGCATCAGTATGGTGACCACCTGGGAGCAGGGGACCGCCAGGTTGCCTAAGGAGGGGTGAACCAGCCCAGGTCAGAAGTGGAGCAGGTCAAAAAAGCAGTGTTCAGAGGTTGAGACTTAAGACTACTTGACAAAAACAATTATTTGTAGTGAGGTAAAATATTAATGAATGCCAGCAGGCCATGTGTTATGGTGCACCTCTTTAATCACAGCCCTCCAGGAAGGTGAAGTAACAGGTTGAAAATCTGAGCCCAGCCTGGACAACTCAGTGATTTAGTGAGAACCTGTCTCAAAATAAAATAAATAAATAACAAAGGGCTGAGAATGTAGCTCAGTGAGAAGGCCTGGGGTTCAATCCCCAGGACTGCAAAAAGAAAACAAGACAGCAGAGTTTCACCACCTCTAACAGCTGTACTTACAGAGACGGCTGGGAGCCGACTTTCGCTCGTGGTAGGTGAGCCCTTTGGGGAGCTGAGGAGCTGAAGTCCAGGCTCGTATGAAGAGCAAGCAGAATATACATGTACATGAATGCTACAGGCATGGGAAGGCCTTGAACACAGAATCACAGGAAAGTCAGAAAAAAATTAATTTAAAAATCAGCAGAGAACAGATGTTTATAAAAGTTATATTCTCTAGATGAATTTGCTGAAGCCTTTTTATTCTTGTGAATGACAATTCAGCTACTGTGGCTGCCTAACAAGTCACCGCGCCCAGGGACACAAGGGTCCCAGGGTCTATGGGTCAGGGACTTGGACGATGATGTGTGTAGTGTCTCACATGTATATCTGGGCACAGATAAGGCAGCAGCGAGGGTTCGAGGATCTTTGTGGGATGGAGATGCTGACAGTCAGGAGCGAAAGCAGAGGGCAGGGAGATGAAGGGCTGGAGCCCATAAGGCTCCTGTGGCAGGAGCAGAGCCCAGAAGCCGGTGCAAACCTGCCTAAAATTGCTCTTGTCAGAGTTGCTGATTACTTCTATGCTGCAGAGTCTGAAAAGCAGTTCTCGGTCCCCAACATATTGACCTATCAGCCACCTGGTGAGACTGATCATTTCCTTGAAATGTTCCCAGGATTCCAACTCTTCCAGATCTTCCCTGCCTCACTGGCTGCTTCTTAATCTCTTTTGCTAAGCGCTCCTCATCTCCTTGACATCTAAATTTTAAAAGCCCCCGGGGCTTTTCATTGCTTCTCTATAAATACTGACGGCCTTCATGATATTATTCAGTCTCATAGATTTAAACAACTGAAAGTTCCCAAATTGGTGTTCATGTTTGTACTCCAAAATTTAAACTTCTTTGCATAATTTCACATTTAGGTAACTGTCTGCTTTGTATCTCCCCTTGGGTGGCTTAAAAGGGATGTGGAAGTTTCCCACACCAAACTCAAGTTCCTCCTGCCCCCTTTCTTCCCAGGTTCTTCCATCTTCAGGAGAGGACTCCCAGGCAGCATGGCTAGGAATGCACATATTCCTGCTTTGGAGTCAGACTGCCAAAATCAAAACGGGGAACGTGAATGCAATGCCCCTGGCTGCCCACTGCCTTCCACTCTTACTAGCAGTAGACAGAAAAACTCCCGAGTTCCCTGCTCTTCTACAAAATGGGCCCCCAACAGCGGCAACTGACACGTAGTAGGTGACCACCAGCTCATCATACTGGAAACGTCAAGTGGAGGCTGCTGCTGGGAGGAGGCTGTGAGGGACAGAGACGCAGGAGTTCTGAGCTGTTGCACCAAAGCTATTTTTGGAGAAGCTAATTGGGAGTAGATTGTGAAGGCAGAAGGTGAACAAATCGAAGAGCAGCAAACACAATTGGAAGCAAATGCAGGCTGAGCCTCACACAGGCGCAATTCCCCTGTGGCACAGAGTCAACTCCTGCAGTTCTGCTGCTAATGATCCAAAACAAAAGTAAAGAAAAGGCCCTGCTGCACTTTTCCTGGTGCTCCAGAAGAGCAGTCTCTCTGAGATGACAGGCTTTCGGTTGTTTATAGGATGCTTAAAAGGAACAGATGACAGGGTCGGAGCAATCACTGTTATTATTTCTGATTCACTGTGTATTGTGACATTTATGTTTACAGTACGATTTGAGAGGCAGATGGTTCCTGTAAAGAATACTTTCCTGAATATTCACCTCAGCCAGCCTATAACAGATGGCTAATATGATGTCCCATGTTTTCCCCTTTCAAAGGCCACATTATCTTACCTGCATCTGCCCAGGTCCAGAGCTTAACTGAGCATTTGAGAGTGAGGTGGAAGCAGTTTCTCTGCCTACTCCCTTAGCGTGTTATCCAGCGCTCTGCTAAAATGCTCCTGTCTTCCCACCCCTCACCAAAGCTAATTTTTCGTGTCTGTACCTTCTCTCCTTTTAGGGTTTGGCTGTGTCAAGGAGCAGGCTGTTCAACTTTCTGATGTTTGCCATAGCACCTTGTATCCACAGACACTCAGTCGGTGCTCACCGCGCAATGAAAAGCCAAGAAGAAAGAAATGGAGGTGGAGACTGACTGCTAACAGGGCTCAGGGTAGGGACAGCTACCGTTGTCAAGGGGTGCCTGTGCGTGAAGCACTGTGCTAAGGACTTTACGGTAGATTCTAAAGCCAAGCAACGCTGTGATGGAAAGTGTTCCTTTGAAACAAGGGCTCCTTCGGCCAGTCTGGCTGAAATGCCCACTCCAAACTTTCGAATAGGGTATAGTAATTGCAAGGTAAAAGTTCAAAGGCAAAACTATTAATGGGTGACATATGATATTAATATTGACTGAATAAAAACGTACTATTGCCGATGTCTGTACTAAGTGCCTCACATGTAGTATTTAACCTTTATTTTTTTGCAGTGGGGAGGTATTGAGACAGGGTCTCACTATGCGGTTTAGGCTGGGCTTGAACTCACTGTGTAGCCCAGGCTGACCTTGAAATCTCAGAGATCCTCCTGCCTCGGCCTCCTGAGTTCTGGGATCACAGGCACGCACCATCACACCCTGCTACCATTTCCCCTTCATGACAGTGCCGTGATTGCTACAATTCTTTAAATGAGAAAACTGAGGCACAAACTTTAATAATTTGCCAATGATCTTATAGGAGGTAGTGGATCCAGCTCAGGAACCCAGATAGTCTGGCTCCAGACTCCTAGCTGTACTATTGTACCCCTAGAGAAGGAAACCAAGTCCTAAGACAGTTGTATGCAACAACTTAAAAGAACAGTGCACAGACAACTTAGACCTTGGTGTTGATAAGAAAGTGAAACGTATAGCACTCGAGCATGCCTGAAATAACTTCCTAATAACAGTCTGTGGCTCTGGTTAGTGAGTCACTGTGAGTGGTGTGGCCACTCAGGTGCCATTCAGATCTATCTGCAAGGGAGAGCACCCAACACCCCAAGTGAAAGAGCGAAAGGCTTATTTAGCTCACAGTTTGTAGAGGTTTCAGTTCATAACTGGCTGGATCCAAGGCAGGGTAGCACATGGCAGAGGGCAACAGTTCATGGCGACAGAAGACAGCAAAAGCAGCCAGAGCAAAAGGGTGAAACAAGCCTCTTTCTACACCTTTTATCTTATCCATACTGCTGAGATTAGGGTGGTGCCAATCCAATCTGTGGACTGATCCCAGGATCCTTAATCCCAGCATTGCGCTGAGAATCAGTCACACACTGTAGATTCAGCTGCCTCTGAAAAAGCTCTATGGGGAGTAACTCAGACTGCTTCAAAGCTCAGAGGCATCTAGGACACCTGTGGACAGGATCTCACTTGTCTAGTGCACCTACACCGTGAGATGCAGGTATGCAACCATGACTTGGCACAGGTAAACATGCATGCACTGATTACAGCACTATGTAAGAACATAAATACGAGATAACAACCTGTGTAAGAATTACACAGTACAGACAATGGCTCTTGCTCTTTAGCTCTGATGCTTTTGTGCTCTGCTCTGCTGTATGCTGCTGTTTGTTGCAGATGTCTTGCACATGTGCATTCTTTAAACTTGGGACCTCACCCACAGTAATCTTGCTTAGGACCCCCAACAGCCACATCAAAAAGTGCATGAGGCTTTGGGGAGACATCTAGACACAAACCATAACATTCTGCCATTGGCCCCCCAAAGACTCATGTATGTTTCTTTACACAAAAGGCATTTATAGCCGGGCGTGGTGGCGCACGCCTGTAATCCCAGCACTCGGGAGGCTGAGGCAGGAGGATCATTGCAAGTTCGAGACCAGCCTGGGCAACAAAGTGAGCTCAAGGCCAGTCTGAACTGCATAGCAAGACCCTGTCTCAAAAAGACAAAAAAAAAAAAAAAAAAAAAAAAAAAAAAAAAAAAAAAAAAAAAAAAAAAAAAAAAAAAAAAAAAAAAAAAAAAAAAAAAAAAAAAAAAAAAAAAAAAAAAAAAAAGGCACTTATTTAATCCATCACTAAGATTTGCCAGTGTCCTAACAGTTTCAGCTGAGAAAAGTCAAGTCTCCTCTGAGATTTAAGACAAGCTTTTAGCCATGAGCCCCTGTACAAATGAAAAACAATTAAACGTTCCTCCCAAGATCCAATGATAAAAGATAGACATTCCCATTCCAAGAGTTACAAACAGGGATACAAAGAAATGGGACCAAAGCCAGACCCAAATCCAGCAGAGCAAACGTTAAATCCTATTGGTCCATGTGCAGCACCCGAGGCAATGTGTGACAAGCTGTGAACTCCGAAGGGGCTGAGGGGCTCTGCCGCTGCTGCCCTTCTGCCGGCTGTAGCTCCCTGGCTTCTCCTTTGGGCTTGCTTTGCTCCCTCCTTGCAGGTTTCCTCAGACGATCTGTGTTCATGGCTTCTCCAAACTTCTGGGGTCTCCAGTGCACCTTTGGCTTCACCCTCACAGCTTCACACTCTTGCCTCTCAGAGGTACACTGCCTGGCCTCCCAGGCTTTCTGAGATCTGGGTGGAAGCCTTCTGAAGCTCACAACTCTTGCATTATACATATGCCTAAAACCAGCACTGCGTAGATGATGACATGGTCTGCCGCCAGCTGGAGCAGAAGCCAGGTTTTATTTTTTCCTCTCTTGGCTGTAGGGGTCAAGTGCCTGGATTACTGAATTTCTAAATCTAATTCTATAGGAAAAATTTTCTATGTTGCCACCATTGTAGAACATGGTGCTCTGGAGCTTTCTTCTGAAAGCAAACTTTTTCACTTTTGCAGTTTTAAGGCAGAAAAGGATAGAGTTCTACTGCTTCTTGTGACATCCTGAGGCCAACTTTAGTATTCTCCTGTTCCTTCTCAGTAATCAAGGTTTCCTCTGCTCTATCTGTTCAGTCCACTGGAGCTTCCCTTCTGGCCAAACTTACATTTTAAATCATTTTGCTTGGCTCTTTGCTCTTGGTTATTAACATAAATCAGGCTAAAATCTCCCAAGAGCAGTCATGCCACTTTCTAAACATTACACTGGCTTAAGGTTTCTTAGTCAGGTGTGCTGGTGTAGCCTGAACTACAAAGGTAGACACTGTCTCAAAAAAAAAAAAATTTGATACGAAAACCCAAAACAGAAATTTCTTCTGCCAGATTAATTAGTCTGCCCCCTTTAATCTCAGCCTCAGGCGAAGTCTCTGGGGATGAGCAAAATGCAGAAAAATTTTCTGCAAGCAATAATACACATCATCTGGCATCCAACAACCAATGCAGTCCTTTTTCCCAGCAGAAATGTCCCAAGCCTGGTCTTTATTGGCAGGATTTCCATTAGCCTCCTAATCTTCTGAGCTCTGACCAGAATCTCCCATACGGAACAGCCTAGGGCATTCCAGCTGTACTTTTTCAGCCTGAACCTTTCCAATCTCTTCCACAGGCCATTCTCAAAACCTGTTGAACCACATCATCAGGTACAGTCACAGCAACAACCCCACTTTTCTGGTACCCAATTCTGTTTTGGTTAATTTCTCTCATTGCTGGGACAAAATGCCCAGCACCCAAAGTTAGAGGGAGAAAAGTTTATTTAGATGACTGTAGAGGTTTCAGTCTACAATCAGCTGGCTCCAAGGCAGGGTGGCACATGCAAAGGGGCAAAATTTCATGGCAGCTGAAGACAGCAAAAACAGCAAGAACAAAAGAGCAAAGGGGAAATGAGCCTCTTTCTGCCCCTTTTATCTTACCCAGGCTTCTGGGGTTAGGCAGTGCCAATCCAGTCAGTGAACTGGTCCACCAGTCACTCACCCTCAATCCCAAACCCTTAATCCCAGCATTGCACTCTGAATCATTCACACACTGTAGATTCAGTTTCTTCCAAAAAGGCCTCTTTTAAAAATGCATGAGGCTTTGCGGGGAACACCTAGACACAAACAGGTCAATTAAAAAATTACCTAAAAACTTTCACCAAAAGGGAAGAGTGTATTTGAAATGCAGTAGATCTCTATGGGCACTTCTTAGTGTTGCCATGCCCTGCTGTTAATAGTTAATGGGAAGTAAGGATTGTGATTGTAATAGCTCTTCTAATACGATTTTAATGTAGTTTTTAGATGCATGTTTGTTATTAGGTTAGTCGAAATATTGTGGTTTTAATCTTGAATTTTGATAACCCTTTGAAGATTTTGCTTTTGGTGCAGAAATGAGTGCAGTAAGAGTTGCATATATGTAATTGTTATATTAATGTAAATTTGAATGGACCAAGACATGTTAACTTTTTACAAGTCTGCCACTGAAGACTATGGTTTAAGGAAATGTGTCTGGTTATCAAGTTGACCAAGGATGCATTGTAATGGATTAACTAATGGTCACCTTGTATCACCCAGCTGAACTGACTCAGTGTGGCCCTGGGTGTGGAAGGTCCACATGAGAATTGTTGCCAATGGCATAAAAACGAGAAGTGGAGGGGAAAAGGGTGTGCTGTTGATCCTCCTGGAGAAGTTCATCATGCTGGCTTTCCTGATATGAACTTGGCTGTTCTCATCACTGGAGGAGCTGGGGTCCTTGCTGTCACTGAGGAAGGCTGTGGCTCTCTTTGGGGGAGCTCTGGTCCTTACCTTAAGCATCACTTCCTTGCTCCAGTGCAGATTTCTCAGCCTGTTGGCACAGATCCTTCATCCTACAGACTTTCTAGCTTCCACCACTGTTTTGGGCCTTCCCAGTGCAGGTCCTTGATACAGACTTGCTTGAGACATTGTTGTGGGCTCTAGGCCTCCAGTGAGACTCATAGAGGACATTGCCATGGGTTCTAGGTCTTCAAACTGATTTGTGCAGGACATTGCCATGAGATCCAAGCCTTTAGATGGATTCTTTGGGTCTCTAATGTGTGGACAGATCTGTACTCTTTTCATTTGACTCTTTGGGTGAATTTTATAAAATAATCTTATAAATTATGTTTCCTGTATTAAATCTTTCCCCTTGTAAACCCTGATTACAACAGCACATTAGGTCCATTTGCACCTCATGCTGAGGCCACAGTTTCCTGGGCTCCTCCCCACTCATGACTAGGTTTGGGAGGAGGACTGAAGCCTGTCCTTCCCTGTCTTTTCCTCAGTGGGAATCTTCCTTGACACTCCCCGTTGGCCTGGCTGTCTAAGACTAAGCAGACCTGTTACTGGTGACCCTCCCTTCTTCTGTCCCTCCTTCCTGTCTCTTCTCCTCTCCTTCCCTTTTATCTCACAGATGTCAGGTCTGCCCTCCCCACCCCCTTCTGCTCCTTTTCCCCTCTCACGTGTCCCCCCAGTAAACCTCTTGCACATCTAATTCTCTGTTGACATTTGCTTCTTAGGGAATTTCAATTGACCTAATTGCAAGCAAAAAAAGAAATAAAAAATGACCTTTCTCTTGCTTTCACTATAATCTGTTTATGAAGATTAAATAAACATACAGTAAACTGTAAGAAATCACTCAAGGTGTCCTGCAGTCTTCAAAGAGCATATTTATTCTTTTTTACCAGAACTGTATGCTGCTTACAAAAATATGTATGACCCCCAAAAGAAACACAGTAGGCGGAAGGCTTTCTGGCCTGGGAAGGACGGGTCTGGGAGATACTGGGAAAGGAGGCACAGGAGACGGCGGGTGCCTAGTGGCACGGTTTTGGGGCCTGCTCTGAGAAAACCCAGAGTTGCTGTGATGATTGCTTCAAGATGAAGGTCTTTGAAATTCAACAGATGCAGAAAGCATCTTCCTTTATCTATTTAACAGCAGCAACTTCTGGGAAACGAGGCTGCCAATACCTTCACTCTTTAGGGCAGGTCTAGTCCTAGGAGGAGAAACCAAAGGCCCACACCATAAATCTCCAGGGACAGAGAAACTCCTTGTTTCTGAGTAGATAAACAGTATCACAGACTTCCTTCTCTCCCTTTGCTCTCTTAAAAAAATCTGTTTGTCCCTCTAAAGAAAATGATTCGTTCTTCTCAGATGTGTTTATTCTTTTCTTCCCTCATTTAATTAGGTCTGTAAGTCTTTAACTTGAAAGAGACAACAGGTGACTACCCCTTTGTTAGTTTTAGGTGCACATGAATGTCCCCCTTAATCTTCCTTCTCTTATTTTAATTCTCAGGTACAGAATCTTAGAGGGTAAAGAAAGATTTTTCCCTTTCCCATTCAAGGGGTCCCTACACAGACCAGCCTCGGAAAACGGTAAGGGAACAAAGAGGTTCTCCCAGCCTTTATCAGATTCTCCAAAGTTGGGAACATGAAACCGACCCATCCTCCAGCACAAGCACTGCTCTTCAGCTGCTGGGAGCTGGTGCCGCAAGCAGTGCTCCTAGGGCACCTCAGGGAGAAGGCCTCACTGAGATGAAGCGTGGGGACAGCCCTAACTGCACCCTGTAAAAGCCACCTCAGGATACTGTGTTGGGCTACTGTCCACGATTCCTTGCCAGGAAGAACGATTCTGTTATAGACAGCTAACTTAGGTAGAGATACTGTAGGCCGTCAGACAGGGCCGGGCCCTGGAAGAAGCCAGTGTAGAAGATAAAAACGTACTACAGCTAGGGGAGAGGAGCATCCGTTGAAGGCCAGACCTCAGGACAGGGATGGAAAGATACACCTTCATGCTTCCCCAGAGATAAACAACAATGACCAACATTCTAAACAGGCATCGGTCAGCTGGGCGGGGGACGAAGCCCTCTGTGTCCCCTCCCTTCCAGGAAAGGTCCTTGTTCTTTCTGTGTGCACTTGCTGTGTGACTTGCTTCCACACTGGATCAATATTACCTAAGTAATCATGCTTGAAATTATACTTGCAACTTATAGGCTGCCCATAGCTTTGCCTCATCTTGTACCCACTTTGATTTTGCACCCACCTTGTGGTTTTATTCTATAAAACTTCCTTTGAGAAGTGGGCTCATGGGCAACCCATTTTCCAGGCCGCCCCCCCATCTCTCTTAGGCAGAAGCTGTCTTTCCTTCCATAAAATTTCCTAGTCTTTTTTTTTTTTTTTTTTTTTTTGTACCAGGAATCAAACCCTGGACTTTGTGCTTGCCAGGCAGGTGCTTGTGCCACTGAGCTATCTCTCTGGCCCTAAAATTTCCTACTCTTAAGCTCCATATTTCCTCAGAACTCATTCGGGTTTGGAGAATACAAACTCAGTGTATCGCACATCTATCGTGTTGGGAGATATAACCGAGGTTCCTGTATCATTCCTATAACAATTCTGCGGAGTCAAGGTCATTGTTCTAAGAGCAAGCACAATTATTTTACGGTCTAGCACTTAGCTACTGACTTAGCTGCTGATAAAAACATGAGGTGGGCTATTAGGATGTGGCAAAACTAGCTGGGGAACAGGTGTGACCTCATAATCACAAAATCCCAGGACGCATGTGCAGTGCAGTTCCCAAAGGTCTACATGTGGCCTTCTCATGAGAGTTTGAGCAGATTTGTAATAGGAGGCTTGGATGGACCTGATGTCAGCCTGAGGAGCAGAGGATATGAAAAAGACAGCTGCCCCTGAGTTTTTGCCACTGTGCTCTCTCTTTCGTGGACAGCCCGCCCTCGCGCTGTGGGAAGTACTGCTTTTTCACCTTTTACTTGCCCCACACTCACTCTGCAGAACCTGTTTCCTTTCTTTCCTTTAATAAAATTCTACTGTTTGCATTTGCCTTGGCAAATTCTTCACTTAGGAGAGAACCTAGAAGCCCCCTCCAGAAGGAGACTCCCGCACCCCAAATCCTGGTAACAAGCCTGCAGGTGAATGAAAGAAAAGGGGATTCTTCGTTCATCCCTCCTTTTATAAACATGCTTTTCACAGATCAGGCTTCTGTCATGATGGGACTATGCAGAGGTTCACAGGTGCAGCTTTTGGCAAGACCCGAGGCGTAACTCTTATGTGGTACTACAAAGGGTAAATTCGAGTCTTTTGTCAATTAGCTGGCAAGGATGGGGCTGAATTTCTTCTTTGAAGATTAATTGACTGGTGCTAAGAGATGCAGTGAGGGAAGAGGAAGAATTAAGACGCGTTGTCTATGTGTTATGGATTTATTTCCCAGGATGAATGTACTTATTGTGTGCTGTAAACATATACTAATAGACATTATAATTTTAAGAAAGAAAATTAATTGAATGGATCAAGACATTTGTCTGGAAGTGGGATAAAGGAAGATAGTCCCGAATCTATAAGCACCAACTCTTTTTTTTTTTTTAAATAAAAGTACAAAAACATATTAACAAACAGACACCAATTAGCATAAAAAATAGTACAATCACAACTAATCTATAGACAAGGTGACATGGTCTCAACAGTGGTTATTGCTTTATTCATTGGTATCTTCGAAGTGTAAATATATGAACCCATATACAGACATGCAAATTTAGTCAGACAATTAATCCTCTCCACAACAGAAAAAACACAAAAACCAAACATCCAAAGACATAAACAAAACAGGCAAACAACAACTCTGCGGGGCAGGTGACGTACAGGAGGAATGACAGGAACACACCCTCACTAACACCTGGCACTGCCACGTTATCACTGCAAGGCACTGAACTTCTATAGCTACTGTCTCACCGTTTCCGCACTGCCCTGGGTACGCGCGGACCCAGGCAGGCACAGCACACGACCCAGGTCACTCCCGCGCTGCAGAGCAGAGACAGGGCCCCAGGCAGTGCTCTTTCCGTTTCATTAATTTGAGTGATACACTCAGCCTCCTGAAAAGACATGGCTGTGGTTGTGCTGTTGGCTCCGACTTCAGTACTAATTTAAGTCACCACAAGAACTTCAGCCTGTGAAGAAGAGCAAATTGAATTTAATGGAGAACAAAGGTAAGAAAAGCAATGGGATCTCGAGGCAACTGGGCTATTTCTGCATCTCTTCAAGCGTATGCTTCACAGCCGTGTCCGTTTTCCTACCTGCCGGGCCCCATTTCTCTGTACTGGGAAGCGGAACGGAGGGGTAGTTTTCGGAGAACATTCTCCCACAGGGGCTATTATTGTCATCCATCCCCCTTCACGCTTAGCAGTGGGAAACGGAGCCCCTTCTCCCTCTCTGAGGACCAGCCCAGAGAGGGGAGGCGTGTGGGGCGCCTCTGCTGGGGAAGCCTCTGCTTTCTTCTCTCTCAGAGGAGGGCCCCGGGAAAGGAAACCTGCTTAGTAGAAATGACGAGCACCCAGGAGCAGAGTGAACCGAAAGCCTCCGTGTCCTCTTCTCCGTCCATGGAGGTCTGTAGAGGAGCAGGGCGCTAAGCAGACACCTAGCCCTCTCAAAGCAACTGCTGTCTGACAAGGGCTGTAACCCAGACGTTGTTATTGGGCCAAATAATAATGCTATTCGCCACTAATGCTTTAGTATTTTCTTTTCCTCTTCTTCCTGTTCTTCCTCTCCTCCTCCTCCTCCTCCTCCTCCTCCTCCTCTTCCTTCTCCTTCTTGCTCTTCTTCTTTCTTTCTTTTTTTTTTTTTTTTGACTATCACATCATCCTAAGAGCAAGTTGTTGTTCTCCCCAGGTTACATCTGAAGAAACCGGGCTCAGTCCCTACGGTCTATTACAGACTGAATAACACCCTGTGCTAGAGCTGAAGCTCTAACCCGAATGCACAGAGCTGGGCTCCTCTCTACTGGAGGTTTGTTAGGGTTACAGCAGAGAAGGAGGACATGACTGTAAGTCAAGCACTGTCCCGTAGACACTCATGATATACGAATTAGTTCTTTGTTACGGATCTCTTTGGCTCATGGACCTGGAATAGGAAGGAGCCATGATGAGCAAACGCTGTTGTAAGTTGATTTTTGGTTTACTTGTGCCTTGGCCTGGTCCGTGTTTCTGTAACAGAAGACCATAGACTGAGGAATTTACAAGAAATGGTAATTTATTTCTCACAGTTCTGGGGGTAGGGAAGTCTGGGGTCAAGATGTTGGAATTTGGTGAGGGTTGTTCTGTTTCCAAAAATGGTTCCTTAAACACTACAAGCAGAGGAAAGGAACAGGATGTTCTCACACAGCAGGAGCTGAAGGACAAGAAGAGGGGCAAACTTCCTCCAGCATCGCCATGTAAGGGCCCCTGTGCCATTTGTGAGCGTAGGAGCTACATGACTGAATCATTCCCCAAAAGCCATACCTCCCAATACTGTTGTGGTTAAATTTCACATGAATTTTGGGGGAAGCAGAATATTTAAATCAGTAGCTTGCTTATTTTGTTTGTTTTGGAGGATGAATGCATGATTACTTGCCCTGTTCACGCAAATAGAGTGCAAGTATTGAGCACCTCGTATTTTCCTTGGGGGAGGTGGGAGGAGGACAGAATAAAATACAACACTCTCATAATCTGGTGTGGGAAAGTTAGACCCCTGAGAGCTCTAATACACAGAAAAAGAAAACACTATAAAAGCATGGGAAGGGAGGTGCTAACTGCACCTGGGGACCTAGAAAGGACCCTGTGAGAATGGCAGCAGAATAAGCGTAATTTGAAGTGTCTTTAGGTTGAATGAGATGGCACTGGAGGAAGAGGGAATAGTTTGAGTGAGAGCAGGAGGCAGGGAAAGTGTAGAAATACTTCAAAATTTCATGTGGACCAGCATGAAAATCTGAGTTAAATGGTGGTTATAATTATCTTGAAAAATAAATGTTGCGCCATTATTCAGGAAGTTGAGAATGAAGAGGCTTGGAATTTGTCACAATGCGTAACTGATGACATCCCCAGACAACTGCTCCTAATACAGTGGAATTCTCAGAATTAGAGCCCTCAAGGTTGAAAGGCAAAGATTGTTACCTCTTCAGAACTCAGCCTGTAAACCTTGTCTCCACAAGCTCCCGCCTAAAACCTTCAGCTTCCATTTGCACGCTGCACCCTGATGGCCCTGCCCTCAGTCAGGTTTCCTCCCGCTGCCCAGAAGACCACGTCTAAGTGTGGAGCCACAGAAAGCCACCTCTGCACGGCAGCCTTCCACGTGGATGAGCACAGGCTTCTGTCCTCTCCCTGAACCTTTTCTTCTCTGGACTAAATATGGGGTTCCTTCAAAAGCTCCCACGTGGTAAATTCTAATTCTAATCTTCATTCTTCTTATATTTCTTCTTCTCCTCTGAGCATGTTCATTTACTCCTAAAAGGGCAGTTTGCACTTTGCACACTATTCCCTCCTGTGTGGTAGTGTGTATCTACAAGGCCCAGGAACACAGGGTGCAGAAAGTGGACAGTCACCCTGCTGACTGGCGAGTGTGAGAGGCAGGGCGGGAAACAGAGAGAATCACGGCTTACTGACTCTGTATTATACGCCAGCTGGGTGTTATGCGAAGAGCTTTGCCTATACTGAGTCTTATTCTTACAAAAATGGCATCATTGTCCCCATGTTACAGATCCCCAAACTGAGACTCAGGGAGACAAAATGACTGGCCCAACGTCAAGTGAGTGCTGGAGCTGTGCTTTGAGCCCCAGATGGGCAGAGGCTGTGTCAGCTCAAATGTCCTTAGCACAGCGCCTTGCACATAGCAGGCACTCAGTTTATAAGGAAATAATTAAAATGTTTTAAAACAGACTATCACATTATTTAAAATATATTTTAATAGGTAAGAAAAGTCACAATTTGCAGTCACAGAATCTCCAATTTCAAGAGCTGAACTTGTGGAAAGAGATCACTTACATCCTTTGGTTACAAGATGAATGAAGACAGTAAAACTTCAACAAAAATCTTCCCTTTCACTAGAACATTCTCCCAAGGTCAAAACAGATCTCCTAAGACTTTTGAGTTTTCTGTCAATCTAGAGTTCTTGTACAACAAATGATCCAGTTCTGGCCAAACTATGCTTTGGGTTTAACCTAAACATGTATCACCCTAAAGAATATTGCTTCAGCGTGTGTCTTACTTTTCTGAATGCCGACACAAAATACTCATCACCCAAAATTAAGGAAGAAAAATTTTTTTTAGTTCACAACTTGTGGAAGTTTCAGTCAGTAATCAGCTGGCTGCAAGGCGGGGTGGCCTGGTGAGGGTAACTAGCTGTTCAG
This sequence comes from Dinomys branickii, assembly GCA_004027595.1. NCBI lineage: Eukaryota > Metazoa > Chordata > Mammalia > Rodentia > Dinomyidae > Dinomys > Dinomys branickii. The sequence goes on along the minus strand of PVLD010025245.1, from coordinate 6,814 downwards.
GGAGGCAGAAGACAGCAAAAGCAACAAGAGCAGAAAGGAAGGGGCAGCCTCTTCTCCTCCCTTCTGTCACGTGCACAGGGCAGTGCCGCAGCACGCATACCACCATCCCCAGCACCAGACAATGAACCAGTCACGAGCTCGGAGTCAGCTGCCCTGCAAAGCCCACCCCCTCAAGACCACGTGAACTGTTGGGTGGGGGCATCCAGATACAAAGCACAACAGTGTGTGTTTAAAATATCCATATATTTTCCTAATATGATAAGACACCTTATCCTTACCCCCCTGAAAACTATGCTGGAAGTGCCAAAGCTGCTTGAACTGCCAGAAGGAAAAGCCAAGAGCTCTGGGTTGTTTTCCATCCGGCCAAACACAATCTCACCATCTGCACTGGCATCTGGCCAGTCCCTTCTCACTGACCTTCCTTAGGGAACAGTTAGTGCAGCCATGACAGCACGCCGCCTCTCAGATCAGAGAGAAGCAGTTTGGACGACTGGGCTTTGTGCAAGGTGTCGGTACGGGATAAGAGAGGTTGTGCAGATGTGCACGTGCGTGTGTGAGACAGAGGGGGAAGGAGAGACAGAGAGACAGACACAGACCATAGCTATGTATTTAGATGTGGATGTTTGTGATAGCATTTTTATACACTTTGAGATCAGACTTGCTTGTGAATACCTGACCTGACATCTAGACTGAAACACACAGAATTTCTAAATATTATCTATATCTATATCTATGATATAGTACTGAAAATTTTACATTCATAAGTATATGCAAAGAGGAAAAATACAATCAACTGGAAGGATAAAGTAAAAGCATAACTAAACTTTTATAAAAGACGTAATGTATCTGTTAAAGTGTATGTTGTATCATCTCTTAGTCTCACTGCTGAGACAAAAAGCCCGACGCCCTGAGTTAAAGGAGGAAAGGTTTATTTAGCTCAGGTTGCAGAGGATTCAGTCCATAACCAGCAGGTTTCGAGGCGGGGTGGCACATGGCAGAGGGCGACAGTTCACAGCAGCCGAAGACAGCAAAAGCAGCAAGCGAGAACAGCAAGGAGAAACGAGGCTGTTTCTGCCTCCTTTATTAAGACTGCTGAACTAGGGTGGTGCCAGTCCAGTCAGTGGACTGACCCAGCAATCACCCATGCTTAATGCCAGCACTCCTAATCCCAGGACTGCACTAGGACTCAGTCACAAACTCTGGATTCAGCTACCCCCAAAAACCTGCCCCCATGACTACTTACATACGACTTCCGGGGGACATCTAGACACAAGCCATAACATATCTGAACCAAGTAACATTTCATTTCTGGCTCCACATGCCTAAAAGGAAAAACAAAATGAGGACAACATTACTTCATGTTGACAGCCAATAATTTAGTCGAGATGTCTTCATTTAAAAATAATAGATAATAACTGAACACATTTATCTTCTCTCCCCAAGAAATAAGCAAGCTTTAAAAATATTAAATGAAAAAAAAATAAAAATAAAAATAAAAATATTAAATGTCTAAATCCACGAGTGAAGTTAAATGGATTTTACTAATACTGAATTTCTTTCATCTATGAGCATAGGGGTTATAAATACAATTGAATTATGGTTAGAAGTGTATAATTTTACATGCCTGAGTCTGTGGTCCTACTACCTATAGGGCATAAATTATCTTTCAGTAATGTTCATTTAATGCAGTTTAAAACAAAGACAGAATAGTGCAGTGGTTCTCAAGCTAGCCTAAGATCGATATCAATAGAAGAGCTCTAAAAAATACTGTTGACTGGGTCTTAGCTCCTGAGCTGGTTGGCCCCATCAACTTGACTATCTTGAGAAACACCTAGGGCATTAGTATGTGTACTTCTGGATGTGCCCACGAGAGTGCTGCAGAGACAACTGACTGTCAAGTGTGACATCACACTGATGGGGCAGAGCCTCCCTGAATGTGGGTGACACCATCCTATAGGGTGGGGGCCCAGTGGGACCAAAAAAGGAGGGAGACGCCTGCCCGCACATGTTCTCAGCCCTCTGCTTCTTAGCTGCCCTGAGCGAGCAGCTCTCCCCGCTACACCCTCGCCCACCATGTTTGCCTCGCCACAGGTCTGGAAGCAAAGGAGCCAAGTGACCGTGGGCTGAACGCTTTGAAACTGTGAGCCAGAACGAAGCCTTATAAATGGCTTCTCTAGAGGCTTTGTCCCTCCAGAGCAATGACCAGCACTCCCCCAGATTCTGATTCACTGCTTGGGCATTGAAGTGTGGGAAAGGCCTCAGCTGGTTCAGATGTGCCCCCAAGGATAGAAAACCCTGGAAAATAGGCTAGAGGCTCAAAGAATAAGAAAAATGGTTTTGATAAATTTAAATTTGAAAGCCAAACTAAACAAAGGATCAACAAAAGTATTGGAATGGAATAGTTAAAAGGTGCTCTAGAACCTAGGGTAAAGTTACAAAAACTAAAATATGAGGGAAAAGAAATGATGGAGAATTAACCTAGTGGCCAAGTGGTGTTCTGAAAAGAAAGAACAGAGAATTTGAAGGACAGATTATCAAAGAAAGAGAACTGTCCCTGGAATAGGAGGAAGCCTCATGCAGTCAGGGGTGTGCTTCTAGTTTACGATTGACCCATGGTCCAGAGCTGGGATTATGAGTGTGAGTGCTGCCCTGGAGCAGGCAGTTTGCATGAGAAAGGAAGGGAAAGAGGCTTCCTCCCTTTTGCTGTTGTTCTGCTGTTATCTGATGCCATGAACAGTTGCCCTCTGCCAGGTGCCTCTCTGCCTTGGAGCCAGCTGAGTATGGACTAAAACCTCCACAAACCGTGAGCTAAATAAACCTTCCCTTCCTTAATTCTGGGTGTCAGATATTTTATCTCAGCAACGAGAGAAAAGTAACCAAGACGCAAAGGGTGCACTGGGAACTAAACGTAATGTGGCAGAAGGCTCTTCTTCTAGGTATGTTACTGTAAAATTTCAGAGCAGTAAAGAAAAAAGGAGGATCACAAAAATTTCAAGGATTCAAAAGAAAACTAGGACCTTGGATCCCATTCTTATCACTGAAAAGCAAAACAACAATAATGGTTTCTGCTTTTGATATGCACAGGAAGGCCATTTTAGCTCAATATTAAACATATATTTATCTCCATTTCTGTCTAGTACATTTCCCCCCTTCTAGTTATTTAAATCATTAGCATTGCCATCGCCTGGTCCCTTTCATCTTGTTGCTGCCGTACTCCACAGCCACCTCCTGTGGATGCAACTTCCTTCACAGACCAAGCACCAAAGCTCTTGAAGTCCACAAAGGGCTGCTTGTTTGTCTATGGGCTACATCTGTCAGCCTCACTCTGGCTTTGTATTTCACAGGAGCAATCTCTTTTTTCCCAAAACAAATGATTAGTAAATTTTCCTGATATTCTTTATCAAATAGCATATTTTCTACATTGATATTTTTATTGAAAATTTCTTAATTACAAAATTATTCTGTATTTGGAGTTTTTCAAGATTTTTTATTGTTCCATTTTCCCCCATTCTTTTTTTTTTTATGTTTATAATCCATTTTAAAATTGGTAGGGGAAATCCCTTCCATTAGCCTTGCTTGCCACATCTTTTTCTTGAAAATTTTATTGTAACAGAAAACTTTACAATAATTTAATTTAATCAAGTTATCAATTTTAAAATCCAAAACCACTAGAATATTTTTCCCTCATTTTTTATCAGTGCATATTGCTTATAGAGATAAATGTGTTTCGTTTTATGAGGTTGGTACATTCACATAACATGAATCCTCCCTCCCATCTCTCTCCTCCCTCCTAATTTCATGTATTTGGGGGAGTTTCAATGTGTATAATATATTTTGATCATAGTCATTACCTCAAAAATTTACTTTTGGAGGGGCGCAGCACTGAGAATTTTATACCAACTGACTCCTCCCATCTAGGAATAGGTCTTTCCTCACACTTACGTCTTTTAATGTCCCACAATAGAGCACGTTTCCTTCAAAGAGGTTTTGCACATTTCTTAAGGTTATGATAGTATTTTCCGTAGCTATCACAAGTGGAACTGTCTTTCCATTCTACTACCTACATGGTCATTGTTTACGGGAGGAGGATTTAAACAGGGAAGTGGAATGACGGAAGCTCCACCATAGACGGCAGCAGGGTGAGTTGGTGGGGTAGCGGGGTGTGGTGCGAGGCAGGGGGCCTGGCTAGGAACTATGCTGTCCATAGGACCTGTGGCCATACGGAATAGGTTTCAATGCTCTGCAGGCTTTGCCGCTTATGTTATCACCGTTTTTCTTGTTACTGGCAGCTCTTTCCTTCCGCTGTGGTTACTTTGAAGTAAATGCTTCAAAAGAGTGACTGAACTCCCAGGTCTTACTTAACACAGTTTCTGGAGGCCTCTGAGACCCCAAGTGAGACTTGCAAGGTGTGTGTGTTGAAGAAATCTCAAGACCACATCACAGAACTCCTCTCTGGAAAACTAAAACACCTTTCATGTTCCCAGCCCTCTCTCTCCATGCCTTAGGTTCCAGCGCTCTCAAGTGACCAAGCCCCAGGGAGCTTCTTCTAGTTATCTTAGGACCTTTAGCAACCGTATCTCCCCTTCTTCGTTAAAGGGAGGCTGAAGTTATAGTAAGATGAAAAAAACACCCCGGAGAGGAAGCATCCAGTGGGAGCATGAACACAACAGCTTTCACCTTCCTTTTCCCGCCTCGCGCAGTGATTCTCAGAGCTAGGCCAGGTGAGAACAGGGCATTTAAAAAATGCAATGGAAATATTTCTAAAAGGGTTTCTGTGTAAAAAGGCTTCAGGAGCTAGGGTGTACGCAGAGCTGAGGAGACCATGGAAGTGTGATTTAGGACTTGTCCCCCACAACACCACTACCAGTACTAACAGCAACCACACACATAAATGACACCCAGCATTTAGTGGAAGATGACGCCCAGATGGGCCAGGTCCCCTGCTCTGAGCCTGGCCCCGAAGAGGCCGCACCTCGCACCTTTTAGAGGCTCCAGCCGCCATCGCTCCCTGGCACTTGCCCACTGCCCCCACAAGAGGGGTGCCAGCCCGTCGGCCCTACTTCTAAACTCGTCTCCTGCAGACGAACAGACTGCACCCTGCTCCCTGGGTGCTGCTACTTCAGTGTGCAGTAGGAAACTGGCCCAATAGGGTCTGCTCCCACTAGGACTCCTCAGGCTTCTCCTCTCCACGGCCCAGCTTTCCCAGGGCTGCATCAGAAGTGGGCAGAGGGAAACCTGCTGCAGACAAGACCCCTCGAGCCAAGGCTCTAAGCCCCTGGACCATGGTCTCCTGTCCTGTAAGGTTTCATGTACAATTTGCGGACAGTGGTGGTTGAGCATTACACCATCTGGTGGGTTAACTGATGGTCAATTTGAAACCCCCAGCTGAACTAAATCAGCATGGTTCTGGGTGTAGAAGTCCCACCTGGGAATTGTTGCCAACAGCATAAAAGGAGAACTGGAGGGGAAGACGGTGCGCTGCTGATTCTCCTGAACAAGCTTGTCATGCTGGTTTTCCTGATGAATTCAGCTGTTATCATCGGAGCAGCTCAGGTCCTTGATGTTGCTCAGGAGGCTACAGTTCTTTTCGGGAGAGCTCTGGTCTGTACCTTGAGCATCGCTTCCTGGCTCCAGGGCAGATCCCTCAGCCTGCTGGTGCAGACTTTCTAGCTTCCACCACTGACCTTCGGGTCTTCCCAGTGCAGATCCTTGATACAGACTTGCCTGAGACATTGTTGTGGACACTAAGCCTCCAGCTGGATGCATGGAGGACATTGCCATGGGCTCTAGGTTTTCAGCTGCACTGGTGGATACTGCTGTGGGACCCAGGCCCTCAGCTGGATTCACTGTGGATCCCCAGTGTATGGACAGATCTCCTGCATCTGTCTCTTTGGATGAATATTATAAAATGATCTTATAAATTATATGTCCTGGACTTCTGGGAAGATGGCGACCGGGTAGGCAGCAGAGAGAGAACCTCCCAGGGGATTACCACCCAAACAATGTAATATAGCAATATGAAGACAGAAATAAGGACTTCCGGAAAGAAGACAACCAGCCGAGAGAGCGAGTGCGGAGGGAAGAACGGCTTCAGCTCCTGAACCTGACAGAGAACGCACTACTGGGACAAACTGCGCCAAACCGGGCAGCGCTCTGGGATCCCGCTCAGAAACCCACCCCCGCAGCCAGCGCTGCGTGAACTGGAGCAACAGCGACCAGCCAGCGGGATTTCTGAGTTGGGGAAAATCTCCATCCAGGGAAAAACATCTGAACGGCACTCCTGTCTGCACGATCACAGGGTGAGTTAAGTGCGCACTCTAACTGGTTTTTCCTGAATCGGGAAGAAGCTCAGCCCAGCGAGAGACATCAAAGCAGCTTTAAGGACTGCGGGATCTCCCTGGTGGGAAGACCTACTTAGGTGCCCCAACAGGTTTTGTGAGGGGGGAAGGAGCTCCACCCAGGGAGGAAGACCTGAGTGGCCTATCTGCAAGAATCCTGGGGTGGCGAGCTGTTTATTAGCCCCGGCCAGGCCTTGGGGTAGGGAGTAGAAGCGGAAATCTCAGCAGACAGCTTAAGGGACATTCTCCCAAAGAGAAGTAACCATTGGAGCAGCCCCTGCAGCAGACCTTTGCCTGCTGAACTGTCTGTGGAATTTATAGCTCCACATTTTGAATCTGATACCCAAAAATGGGAAAACAGAGGAACAAAACACAGTCTCAAAACTCAACCCCACCCAGAACAAGTTTTGAATGTGAGGATACAGGGGAACCAGGAAATCACATACCTGCAAGTTATGAAACGATTGCATCCGAAA
>PVLD010025244.1:0-24050 GCA_004027595.1 Dinomys branickii | reverse complement strand
TAAAAGCTGCTAGAGAAAAGAAACAGATCACCTATAAAGGAAAGCCCATCAGAATCACAGCAGACTTCTCAACGGAAACCAGGAAATCAAGAAGAGCTTGGAGCGAGGTATTACAGATTCTGAGACAAAACAACTTCCAACCGAGACTGATGTATCCTGCAAAACTATCCTTCAAATTCAATGGAGAAATAAAATATTTCCAAGACAAAGAACAACTGAAGATCTTCATGAGTGCCAAACCAGCATTGCAAAAAGCACTAAAAGATATTCTAGACAGAGAAAAAAGTGACCACAATCTCAAGAACAACAATAGAAAGAAACCCTGAAACAGAACAAGTAAGTAAACAGATAGCAAAAGTAGGAAAACAACAACAAGTAAATAACATGACTAGAATAAACCAACATATAACCATTATAACAATTAATGTAAATGGCCTCAATTAACCAGTCAAAAGGAAAAGACTGGCAGAGTGGATTAAGGAACACAATCCAACGATATGTTGCATACAGGAAACACATTTTACTCAAAAAGAAATCCACAGGCTGAAAGTTAAAGGTTGGAAAACAATTCTCCATTCGAACAGGTCCCCAGAAAAAAGCATGGGTAGCTATTACGTTTGCAGACAATGTAAACTTCAAACAAAAACAATCAAAAGAGATAAAGAAGGCCATTACATACTAGCTAGGGGAAAGCTGCAAGAGGAAGAGATAACAATCCTCAACATTTATGCACAAAACAATCGAGCACCAAACTTTACAAGTCAAATCTTAACAGACGTGAAAAATCAAATAACTAATAACACTATTGTAATAGGGAACCTAAACACCCCTCTGACGCAAAGAGACAGGTCAATTGGACAGAAATTCAGCAAAGAAATAACAGACCTGAAACAAAAGATGTGAACAAATGGACTTAGTAGATGTATACAGTGTTCCACCCCACAACATCAGAATACACATTTTTCTCAGCTTCACATGGGTCTTTCTCTAAAATTAGCCACATTCCAGCCCATAGAGCATATTTACTTAAATGCAAAAGAATTGAAGTTATCCCATGCATATTATCGGACCACAGTGCAATGAAATTCAAAATTAATGACAAAGAGAATTCCGAAAACCACAAAAACGCCTGGAAATTAGACAACAACCACCTGAATAACCAGTGGGTCACCAGAAGTTAAAGAAGAAATTAAAACATACCTACAAACAAATAAAAATGCAAATGCAACCTACCGGAATCTGTGGGAAGCAATGAAAGCAGTCTGCAGAGGAAAATTTATAGCAATGAACTCATATATAAAGAAAACAGAAAGACAGCAAATAAATAGTCTAAGGCTACACCTCAAACTCAGAAAAACAGCAGCCAGCCAAACCAAAAGCCCAAAGAAGAGAGGAGATTTTAAAACTCAGGGCAGAAATTAATTCAATTGAGATGAAGAAAACTCTACAAAATATTAGTGAATCAAAGAGTTGGTTCTACGAAAGAACAAATAAAATTGATAAACCCCTAGCCAACCTTATCAAAAAAAGAAGGGAAAGAACTCAAATTCATGCAATAAGGAATGAAAAGGATGAAATCACTACAGATCCCAGAGAAATCCAAAAGATCATTAATACCTACTTTGAAAATCTTTACTCCCATAGGATAGAAAATTCGGAAGAAATGGACAAATTCTTGGAAAGGTATAAATTACCAAAATTGAATCAGGAAGACTCAAAAATCCTGAACAACCGAATATCAGTTAATGAGATGGAAAATGTCATTAAAAACTTACCAACAAAGAAAAGCACAGGCCCTGATGGATTCACAGCAGAATTCTATAAAACATTCAGAGAAGATTTAATGCCAACACTCCTCAAACTAGTCAATGAAATCGAAAAAAAAGCAACTCTCCCTAACACATTTCTGGAGGCAAGTATTATACTGATACCAAAACCAGAGAAGGACCCAAACAAGAAAGAGAACTATAGGTCAATCTCTCTAATGAACATAGATGCAAAGATACTCAACAAAATACTGGCAAATAGAATAAAACAAATCATAAGGAAAATTATACCCCATGACCAGGTAGGATTCATTCCCGAAATGCAGGGATGGTTCAATATTCGCAAATCAATTGATGTAATACATCATATAAATACAGCCAAAGACAAAAGCCACATGATCATCTCAATAGATGCAGAAAAGGATTTCAATAAATCCAACATGCATTCATGTTAAAAACCTTAGAAAAAATAGGAATACATGGCCTCTGCCTCAATCTGATCAAAGCCATCTATGACAAACCAACAGCCAACATCGTACTAAATGGACATAAACTGAAAACTTTCACTTTAAAGTCAGGAACAAGACAAGGGTGTCCACTGTCACCACTCCCATTCAACGTTGTTCTGGAAACAGTAGCCAGAGCAATTAGACAAGAGAGAGAAATAAAAGGAATAAGGATAGGAAAGGAAGAAGTTAAACTATCACTATTTGCAGATGACATGATACTATACATGGAGGAGCCAAAAAACTCCACAAGAAAACTCCTGGAATTAATTGACAAATTCAGCAGCGTAGCTGGATACAGAGTCAACACCCAAAACTCAATAGCATTCTTATACACGAAGAACGAATATTCTGAGAGAGAAATTGAGGAAACCATACCTTTTACAATAGCATCCAAGAAATTGAAATACTTAGGAATCAATCTAAAAAAGAATGTGAAAGATTTATTCAGTGAAAACTACAGTACTCTGAAAAAAGAGATTGAAGTGGATTTCAATAAATGGAAAAACATTCCCTGCTCATGATTAGAAAGAACCAGCACTGTGAAAATGGCCATACTACCAAAACTGTTGTACAGATTCAATGCAATTCCCATTAAACTACCATTAGCATACCTCACACATCTAGAGAAAATATGCCTTAAATTCATCTGGAACCAGAAGAGACCCAGAATAGCAAAAGCAATCCTGGGCAACAAGGACAAGTCAGGTGGAATCACAATCCCTGACCTGAAATTATACTACAAAGCTACTATAATAAAATCAACCTGTTACTGGCTGAAAAACAGACCTGAGGATCAATGGAACAGCCTGGAAGATGCAACCACAACGAAAAACACACTCAGCCACCTAATATTTGACAAAGGGGCCAACCAGACTCACTGGCAAAAAGATGGCCTGTTTTACAAATGGTGCTGGAAAACCAGGCTTGCCTCTTGCCGAAAACTGAAAATAGACCCTAGTCTATCACGATGCACCAAACCCTGGTCAAAATGGATCACAGATCTCAACATTAAAACAGAAACTCTAATCCTATTGGAAGAGAAAGAAGTTAAAAATCTTGAAGACATAGGAGTAGGCAGAGAGTTCATGAACAAAAATGAAACTGCAAGGGAAACACTTCAAAGAACCAATAACTGGGACGTCATCCTACTGAAAATTTTTTGCGCATTTAAAGAAATCACCAGCAAAGTAAAAAGAAAACCCACAAATTGGGAAAAAATTCTAGCTTGCTGTCCCTCAGACAAAGATCTTCTCTCTAGAACATACAAATAATTAAAAACCATGTACCTTTCCAAATTCAAAGACCCAATCCTGAAATGGGCATCTGAGATGTATACACACTTCTCAGATAAAGAAATACAAATGGCAAATAAATATATGAGAAAATGTTCCACATCCTTAGTCATTCGAGAAATGCAAATAAAAACAACATTTAGATTTCATCTCACCCCAGTAAGATGGGCCAGTATGAAAAGTCATCCAATAACAAATGCTGGCGAGGCTGTGGAGAAATAGAGACTCTATTACACTGCTGGTGGGAATGCAGACTGGTGCAACCACTGTGGAGAGCAGTTTGGAGATTTCTCAGCAAACTAGGTCTAGAGGTTCCATTCAAACCAGCTATTCCCCTTCTGGGTATTTTCCCAGAAGATCTGAAAACATCATATCACTCCGATATATGTGCACCCATGTTTATAGCAGCACAATTTGTAATAGCTAAATTGTGGAAGCAACCGAAGTTTCCATCCACAGAAGACTGGATTAAAAAACTATGGCATTTTTATATAATGGAATATTATTCAGCTATAAAGAGGGATAGATTTGGGGCCTTTGTAGAGAAATGGTTACAATTGAACACCATACTCATAAGTGAAATAAATCAGAGGTACATCTGCAGGCAATGTATTGTGTCACTGGTGTAAGAACCTGAGAGTGGGAATATAAAGTAAGAGACATGCAGGAAATCTGTTTAAAAGTAAAGAACAGATGGGATGAGGGAAAGGAGAAAAGAAAGAGGCAAAAATGTATGTATGTTTGTATGTATATACATATGCGCAGGAGGGCTGACATGGTTCTACCATTGTCTTATGTCACTTAAGGGTAAGGAATAGTTGATGACTGGTTGTTTGATCAATCCTGTATGTCTATATGTGTTCTCCTGAGCACACACTTTGAAGATATCAATATGCAGTGCAACAACTCTTGGTGGTTTCCTGTTGCTTTGTCTATAATTCAATTCTGATTATACTGTTATTGTGCTACTTTGTGTCTCTTTGTTAATGCTTTTTGCCTTTTTCATGTAGTTCTTTTTCTTTCACACTTTAAAAAGAAAAATTATATTTAAAAAATGAATAAGGGATAATTATCTGTGTATATAAGTAAGTATGTATGTATATGCACCATATCTAACATAGTTGTACTACTGACTTAGGTCACTTTATTGTAAGGAATAGTTGATGATTATTTGTTTGATCAACTGTGCATGTCTATATCTGTTTTCCTGAGTATACACTTCGAAGTTATCCATATGTAATGCAACAACCATTGTTGATTCCCTGTCACCTTGTCTGTAATTCGGTTTTGATTGTACTATTCTTATGCTACTTTGTGTCTGTTTGTTAATATGTTTTTGTTCTTTTACTTTTAAAGTAAAAGTGAAAAAAAAAAAAAGAAAATTTCCTCTGTTGGAGAATACCTAAGCAATATGAGTATAATATTGGTAAAAACATAAATGGTAAAGGACACTCTCCTTTACTTGTATATAGAAATGAGAAACCTGTTTGTAAACAACAGATAAAGAGTGATAGTTGTAATAATGTGGCAAAGTAGTGGGCTGACTTGTGCTTTTGTTCTATTGCCTTTTCTTCAATGGATTAATCTGCTTAAGAGTATAGAAACGTATTTATCCAATCATCCTCTCAAAACCCGCTTCCCCAAGCTGTCTGAACATGCAAAGTTTGGGGAACAGTTTAGACTTAAACCATGACAGGCATAAATAGAAATGATAATAAATTGTATTTACAATACATAAGGAAATGAAAGTAAGACTTATACATAGACTCCTCCTTCAATGAGACTTATTATTAGTAAGTTACTGTCTTGGTTACTTTTCTCTTGTTGCTGAGACAAAATACCCAACACCCAAAATGAAGGAAGGAAAGGTTTATTTAGCTTACAGTTTGTGGAGGTTTCAGTCCATACTTGGCTGGTTCAGAGGCAGAGTGGCACAAGGCAGAGGACAAACTGTTCAGGCCAACAGAGCACAGCAAAAACTACCAGAGTAAAAGGGAGAAATGGCTGCAAGCAGCCTCCTTTCTTCCCCTACACTGCAAGCAGCCTACCCCCACCCAGGGGGCGTGTAGCTCTCAATCTCCATGCCCTCCTCTTCCACAGCCTCAGGATGTTTACAAAGTTAGCACCCCAGCTTCCTGCTGAATCACTCAGTTAAGAGTGATTCAGTTAATCACTCAGTTAATCACGCCAGATTCCCCAAGTTGACACAATGTATCAACCATAACAGTTACATAATAAAGTATGCTTTTGTAGTAAGTGGTTGTGGAGAAGATATTACAAATACATCAGTATGTACTTTGCTGAAAGGCTCCTGGGGGCCAGGACTTCAGAAAGAAAAGGAAGGTAACTATGCTATTTTTAAGTGAATCTAAACATGAAGATGCTCTTAGTGAGATTTGTTGCAGCATAATACATTAATAATATAAATATATGCAAACAAATATTCAAAGTCTTCCAGGAATTCCCAAGCTGTAGCTTTAGAGGATTTTTTCTTTGATTTCCAGTGGACTCTGTATGAAAATAAGAACTAATCTAAGCAGCTTTAATGTGATGACTGGGGATTTATTTGTGAAATATCTGTGTATTAAATTTAAATAACATATTCAAGTGGTTGAGGCTTCCCAGGAATTTTATACCTATCTGTTTTTGCAATTTAATAATGTAAACAACGATAATTATTTGAAGCAAATAACTTCTCATTTTATTGTTAATTGTATGAATAGAATTAACAGTTTCATTTGTCTCAACTTCCTTGACAGTTTGCTGTAAAGCATGGAGTGAGAAGTGAGACGGTTTATATTTTGAGTAATAGATCTTCTTCATTATTTGATCATTTATAAATATTATGAAAAGTTCTCATTATAAACCATTCTAGTCTTAAACCTTGCGTGGGTAGTCTTGCAAAAGCAAGTAATGACTTAGTCCATTTTACTTAAATACTGTATTTGTTGTAATTAGTGATTTTTTAAAACAACGGGAAGAAAAATTTAAAAGATCATGTAGAAACTGTAGAGATTTGAAATGGATCTCGAACTCCTCTTTTGATTTTGTATATGATGAACCTGAGACCAAAATGTGTAAAATAAATTTAAAAATTCCCTCACCGGAATAGGATGAAATAAAAAATGAGACATTCAAACACAAATCTTCCAAATATTTTACTTTCTTCTTGAGAATTAAATAATAGTGATAATTTCTCTTTAGTTATAGGTGCTACCAGGAAAAACATGTCATTAGGCCCTATTCATTAAATAGCATAAAACTTGATGGATCTGATTGCATTGAGGCAAGAAGGCTATCAAAAAATATATTAAAAGGAGCAATTAATACAAAGGTATACTTCTCTAAGAATCATCCAAAAAATTGGTTTTAGTGTAAAATTCACCACTCCACTGTGTCCTGCTTTCCTACAGAGTTAAATAGCACCTTGCAGGAAAAACTCCTATTCTCTGTGGAGGCCTTAAACATATCTGTTCTGATGTCAGTATTTCAGATATGCAGACATGTCAGAAATCACAACAGGACTCCTTTCCCTGTATATAGCATATGCCCAAACCCTGTGAGACCTACAAGTTTGCAGCTACAGTCCACATCACCTGACGAGAAATGTGTATATTTCTTTGAGATTGTTAAGACAATTATTCAGCTTTACAGTGAATCGAAAACATATCATCATTAAGCACTTAAACACATCATTAAGTGTTTCCCTGGAACAAATCACAAATAGTCCCACTAAGGAGACAGCACTTGTCCCACTCTAACCCATTCTTTTAAGTCAGCCACTTCACTTAGGAATTACACTTTAAACTTGTGGTTAGCTCGAGAATTAGATGGATAATCCAGATTAAAATGAATTTTTATTCACTGAACACAGGCTTGTTCAGATATTTTTTCTCAAGAATGAAATAAAGGAAGAGACCTGCACTCTCACAAATAATTGTGCTTTGCCACCACTTTACAGCCATGAGGTAGACCTGCGTTCTGATGATTAATCTTGATTTTTAATTTGACTGAACTAAGAGATGCCCTCCCAGGTCAGGAAAGCACACTTCCGTGTGTCTGTGGGATGTTTCTATAAACCATTGACACATAGGCCAGCAAACTGAGAGAAATCTTCACTGTGATTGACACCATTCAATGGGATTGCAGCCTGGATAGAATAAAAAAGGAAGGAGTTCTGCGTTTGATTGACTGATTGATTGATTGATTTTATATTTTAAAGAGAAAAGAACAAAAATGAAATAACAAAAACAAAGTCATAAACAAAACAACACACAAAAAGTAAAAATGATACAGCCTGCATTTGAAAAACTCCTGTTTGAATGCATGTAGCCTTTCCTGCTGCCATCCCTTTAGATATGAGTCTCCAACTTCTTTTTTTATTCTAAAGATATAAAAAGCTAACAAAACAACAATGAACATAAAATCAAAGCCTCAAAAGAAACATGAGCTCAAAACAAAGTGATAGGAATTAACAATGGATGCTACATTACATACCGTTATCTTCAATGAAATTGCTCAGTCCACCAGACATAAGACTGTAGGATTCTTTTTTCTTGACCAGTTTTGCACACTTGTATCTGGTAATCAGAATGACTGATCTGAAAACAACAACATGCAGTAGAAGAACCATGTGAAGCTTCATCTTCTTTAGTCTTTCAATGTGAACTCACACTAGTGAGTTTCCAGGAAGTTTCCAAGCATTCAGTCTAGCACAGCACTGTATCCTTGATCCCTTTTGTTCTGAGACTTCCCGCTTTTTGGACTGAAAACTCACTGGATCCTCTGGCTCTGCAAAGTGGTCACTGTGGATACAGTCTCAGATTCTATAAGCCTATCTTATAAACACACACACACATATACACAAATATAAAATATATGTATAATATATCTACTCCTCTCAAGAACCCTAACCAATGCAAGCATTTTTATTCAGTAAATGCGAAGATGTAGAGGAACACACAGACACCAGATTACATTATTGGCAAATAAGCCACTCAACCATACAACCCACCTTAACTTCGATGTCAAATTTATGGTGTAATAGATTTCATACATAGAGTATTTTTTTCAGGTTTGCAGTCACCAAAGCTAAAAATGTCAAACTGATCTGATTTCCTTCTCTTTCAACATCATTATCCCCTTGATATGCAGCTATTAAAAAATATATCCAAGGGCCAGGGATTTAGCTCAGTGGCACAGTGCCTGTCTGGCAAGCATGAGGTCTTGAGCTTGATTCCCAGTACCAAATAAATGAATAAATAAATCGGTAAATAAGTAAATCCATTCAGGGAGAACATAGAGCGAGAAATTAATATACATTACAGAATAGTAGGAAAATAGAAACTGTAAGTCTGCTATAAGGGACAGCATGGGTACTTGTAAGAGGACAAAGATCAGGAAAGAAAAAAAATTTTATGATCACACAACCAGCTCAAATATGTGTGGTTTAATGGTAGAATGCTAATCAGATGTTGGGAGTAACTGAAGCTGGAAATAAACCACACATGTTGGGCTAAGATAAAGCCTGCCAGAGAGCACAGGGAGTTCCTCCAGCCATGTAAACAAGCAGTTCCTGCTTGCAAGCCAGTTGCTAGGCAGAGAAGTTGAAATTGACATCAACCTCCCAAGTGTACAAATAAATGCCCCCATGGTGATTCTCCAGTCCTCTTTTTTCCATCCAGAAAGTAGCCTCCACTTGACCTCAGCTTTCTTCTCTTGTCTTTATTTTCTAAATCTCCTCATCATTTTTCCCCAGGACCACTGAGAGCCACACTGGTTCACAGAAATCAGAGTGGGATGGGGTCCTTGGGGGGAGTTTCTAGCACTAATTAGTAATGATGTTTCTAGGAAAAGAAAAGGCTGGTAGCAGACATAAAATCAATTTCTGGATTAAACTACATCCTGGCAGAACAGAAATGGCATACTCAGGGGCTTTAAAATAATGTAAAAAGGGACTATTTACAGGAACATGTGCAGTATTGGTGAAACACATAAAGGATGGTTCTTCAACAGAGGGAAATGTTATCATCTCTAGACCTGAGGTCAAGGGAATTGAAACATAAAATTAGAGTTTGATAGAAACAGTGTGGATGAGATATTCCAAAAGGAATTATAACTGCACAGCCACTACCAGGATGACTATAGGGATTCTCAAGTCTTCTACTTCTTTGACATGGATGATCTACCAATGCCATGTGTAGACCAAGACCTCTCAAAGCCCTAACTCTCAGGGGAGTGCCAGTGCTAGAGATTAGTTGCCAGATCAGTGAATTGACTTGATAAAAGTGGGAATAATACAAACAGAGATTCTTCAATATAATCTTTCTGCTATCTGTTAAGAAAGACTGCTTACTACAGAGTCAAGCTGTGCTCATAATGCTGGAAAATTCACAGCATTCTTATTAGGGAGAACAAGCTATGTGGTATAACTATTTAAAACATCAATAAGATCTAAAGTAGTCATCTGTGTTGTCTAGCACCCCTTATACAGTGAATATAAAGCCATTCTGTAGAATTAAAGAGCATCTTATTTCTGAATTCTGTCCTTACATATTCTAAAATCAGAGCAAGGACTTCCTGATCCTGGTTATCAGGAATTGAGTTCTACCTCATTCGTTGCCTCAGAATTCCACAGTATCTGGTAGAGAACTTCCCTGGCTTTATCCTGCACCTATGCCTGTCCCTCGCTCACAAACAAGCCACACAAAGCATAACTGTTTGTAGATGAGGGCACAGAGGCTCAAAGATAAGGAGATTCCTGAAGGCACCAAGGAATTTGCCACAGCATCCAGGGGGTGCTTTCTCTGATCCTTGCACCCAGGAACCACCTAAGCTGTATTGGGAAAGATGAAGCAATTGTTTCCACTGTAGTAGGAATGTTTTCTCAAAAAATGAAGAGAACAGCCTTCTACTTTCCTCCCAGACTCTGCAGAAGTTTTAAGCCAGGGTGAAAGGCATGAGACCTGGCAGGCTGTGGATGTCCCCAAGCTGTGCAGTGGGGCAGTTTACTGTTCACTTCAGAGTTGTCTGCAATCCTCACAAGGGCATGCAGAACAGTGTTGCCTTTGGGCTGCTGGGCTGGTACGGGTTCTCTGGAGCTAGCTCACCCCATCACACTGCTTGGTGTATGCAGCCAGAGAGATGGGAAGCTCTTCTATGGGCCAAGAAGCTTGGGTCTTGGGCATCCCAGCTTCCATCTAACATTCTCCCTGTTTCTCTAACAGAAGGCCGGGGCTCTCTGAAGTGACTCAAAACTCTTTACTGTCTGGGAGTACAGAACCAGTCCCCAGTCTCCTGTACTTGTTTGCTGAAACCAAGGCACTTTGCCTCTGAATTAAAGCTCTACATGACTGAACACTTTCTTTATCCAGGGCTAGGGATGTAACCCAGGGCCTTCAACTGCACATGCTAAGCACATGCTCTACCACTGAGCTGCACCTCAGTTCCCCTGGTTGACATAGGTCAGTTCTAGCATCTCTCTCCAAATCCACCCCAGTAACAGTGAACCTTCTTGATCAAAGGAGGAGAAAGACATCTCTTAAAACAAGTTGTTTTCTTAGGCAGCCTAGGAGTTAAAAGCTGAGTGTCAAGGTCAAGCCAACCTGGGTTTAAATGGCACTGCTGCCACCCTTTAACCATGAAACTTTGGACAAGGACCTTATGAGGGTTTACACCCACATCTCCTTGCAAAGCCTCCTGTGCTCAGAGGTGGAGCTTCAGGAAGGTGGCCGGATTACGGGGCTTATAGCTAAGGTGCTATTGGAAGGAGGGACCTGGTTGAAAGAGATGGCTTCATGGGCGTGTGGCCTGGTTTGTCTCCCCTCATCTTGCCTTGATCTCTCTCTGCTTTTCACTGCCACACCAGGACTGCTTCTCCTCTGCTGTGTCCCTCTGCCAGGCTGCCCTGCCTTGGAGCCAGATAACATGGTGTAAAACCTCTCTAAAGTGTGAGTCAAAATAAATCTTTCCCCTTTTAAAAAAATTCTAAAAGCAGCTAAATGAGAATGATAAAAACTTCAGATTTGTTCTTTCTTAACTATTGTAATTATTGAAGCAATAATTTATAACTTACTTACTTAGGGAAGGACTCTGAGGAAATACATCAAGCATTCCAGAATCTTTTCAGTGAGTTCAAGAGAAAAAACAAAAGAATAAGAAAGAAACTTCTTATGAATAGAATTTTCATCTTTGCAAGTAGATGTGAAAAAAATGTAGCTTTCCTCATGTTTTCCATTATTCAAGTTATTTTTAAAATTCCTTTTAGCCTCATTGTAAAAGTAAATATTAAATTATATAAGATGTAAGAAATTTGATTCCTTTTAATTTAATATCTCTCCCACTGCCAACAACTGGATACTTTTAAAGATTACACTGGGCACCAAAGAGCAGAGCTGGACCCACACTCTATTCTGTGTAAGTTTATTTCTGTACTGAACACCAAACATTGCTTGGCCAAATAGTCTTTCAAGTCTTGGGACCCACAAAGCCTTAGATGTGCCATTTTCAGGTATCTGGGAAAATATTCTTATACTATACTAAAAAACAAATACCCCACCTCCTCAGAGATGGGTATGTTGTAAATTCCAAATAGCCACCCTACTACTATGCACAGCATAGAACAAGACTAAACATAGGAGATCCCTAGGAGAATTGCAACCTTGCAAATGAAGTGGGCCACATGGTTATTTCTATTCTTGGGTATCTAAATCAGTCAGAAATTTCTACCCTCCCATTTAAAGATTCAACCATATCTATCATCTAACTAGGTCATTTTTGAGAGTGAGAAGGAGCTCTCAATTCAGACCAGCTAGCCATGAATTCTTTACTGAACACTAAGGTGCAATTCACATGGATTTTGAAAGTCTTAAATTTTTTTTGTTGTTGTTGTCCAGATTTTGATCTCAGTCCTCACTATCTTTTGAGTTGTTTCTAAGTCATGAAATCCATTTTGGACTCAGCATGTAGTTTTGATTGGATTTTCTCTAATATGGTAGCAAGGAAGAATAGAGGAGATTCTACATACAGTTGAAGAAAAAGAACAAATGAATGAACTAACAAACAAAACACATCAAAATCTATGGTGCAGAGCCATATATCCTAAAACGCGAAAATAAGTCCTGGATTTGAGCCTGTACCTTAGTTTACGTATGAGACCCATGAATTCCACACACTTACACAGAGAAGCTAACCTGCAGTGATGTGCAGGGTACTTTTCCAACACTGTCATTGCTTTCTCAGTGTACAAAATGTCATCTACTTGTGAAATTCTTAATCTGCATTTGTTACAAGAGAGTTGAAAGTTTCTTTTACTGAAGAATTGCATGGTAAATTAGTCAGAAACCTTGTCACAATTCTTAAAACACAATACCTGATACTCAAAAATTAAAGTAGGAGAGATTTCACTAACCTCATGTTTAGGGAACACAGTCGATAGCTCGCTGGTTCCAAAACAGAAGCATCACTGGGAAAGCCTATGGCAGAAAAGGCTGCTTGCCTGATGGTAGCCAGGAAATAGAGTGAAGGGAGGAGGGGGCGAAAAATACACCCCTTTTTGTCTTTTCCCTTGTACCCATGTCTTCAGAGAGCACAATTCAGCTATGACCATGTCCGCAGTAAGTACAGAACACTCTCCCGTGGCCCAAGCACCTTTTTAAAGCCCCAGTTCTACATACATGAAACTTTGGAGGGATATTTTATATCTGAACCATAACATATAACTAGGAAAGTAAACCACTGTGCCGTAAGAAAAATATCTTTGGTTAGAAGCTATCATTTTGTATTTATTCGAATTCATTCCCACATTACTTATTTCTCTTTAGCACTACATATTTTCCTCATTATGTTTAGAATTTATACTTTGAAATAATCTGCTAGGCAAGAAAAGAAATGAAAATATGAGAAAAGTTAAAAGTGCAGAAATTAATTGCCAAAATATGCCTCTGGATTTTATTTAGCCATTTTTATCTCCTTTTAATTTAATCATTTTAATTTTATCTTTCATTTTGTTTTAATTCTACATGTTTTAATTCTATACTACATAGAATGAAGACATACAGACATAGCAAAAATAAAATTACTATTCAGAGAATCAGAAGGTAAAAATCCAGGTTTTATTAACTATAGTAAGCATTCAACCCAAAGCAATTTTATTAAAATAAACTTATTGTACAGATTAATGATACTCTATGAGATATTTTCATACATGCATATACTGTGCTTTGATCATAGCCACTTACACATCTTTACCTTCATCATGCTACACTAGGGGACTTTTCCTACCCACTAGCAATCACTCTTCTATTTCTGATTGACTTTTCTTTGTTTCCACACATGAGAAAGAACATACAATATTTGTCTGTATCTGACTTATTTCCTTTTGTTGTGTCCCGCAGAAGGTCTGTGGACAGGAGCTAGGGGACCCAGTAATAGCCCTCTGCCTCTCTTCAGGTTCTTGCCGTCATTCCAATAAAGAATAGAGAAGTGGGGTTCTTAGCAAATAGAGGAGAGTTCATTGAAAGTATGGAAAATGCAGAGGAAGCAGAAGAAGAGGTATCTTGGCAGCAGAATGAGCCACAAGAGAGGGGCCATCCTATGCAGGAGATCTGTGAGGTGTACTACATATTTATGGGAGCAAGCTGGTTTCCAAAACTAACTCTTCCATGGATTGGTGTGGTCTAAGCACATCAGGATCTTAGCCTTTGTTTCTGAGAAGGGGACAGGGTTAGTTAGATTATCTTCATAAAGTGAGCTGGAAAGCAGAGAGTGTCTCCTGTGTTCACTGCCATTTAGGCTGACCATGCCCGGTGGTGTTTGATGATCTTTTAGAGGATCTCTGAGGAAGGCTACTAGGGGTCCCCCATAATGACCCTCTGCCTCTCTTCATGTCCTTCCCCCTACAGTGAAAAATGAAGTGGGCCTCTAAGCAAAAAAAGAAAAGAAAAAGAAAAAACTCACTACTGATACAGTGCAAAGCAAAAGTTTGTTTGAACTGCGGCAAATGGAGAGAAAGCAGAAGAGCTCTCGGCAGCAGAATGAATTGCAAGGTGGGGGTGCCCTACTGGGGATGTCCGGTGAAACTGAGGAATACTTAACACCTACGAAGGTAAGCTGGCTTCTAAAACTAACTATTTCGTTGATTGGTGTGGTCTGGATCAATCAGGGTCTTAGCTTTTGTTTCTGGGAAAGTGATGTGGTCAGTTGGGGACTGCTTAAGCATAAGTAACGAGGAGTACATTTATCAAGTATACGGCAAGTACATCTTTTCAAGTACCTGTTACACAGATACATGTGTGATGACTTCATAATTGTCAGTCACAGGTAAGCATGTGACAATCGTCAACCACAGAGAAGCAAGTAATTTCCCATTGTTAGTCTTCTGAGTTTTGTCCTAGTTTTTTTTTGTTGCTGTTTTTCTCCCTCTAATCTGCCATTTTCATATGATGTCCTCCAGTTCCTTCCATTTCCCAGAAATTACATAGATTAGTTCTAAAATGTCCCCCAAATTCTCATGTTTGGATGTAGGACCCGGAAGAAGGGAATGGGTTACTGAGGGCATGACCCAAAAGGGTATTTTATGTTAATTAAATTTATTGGTACACTTGAGGTGTACATAATGGTCACAGTCACCACAGGGAATCTGTACCTGTGCAAGACTTGATCCTTTCTTTCCCCTTGCCCTACCCTCTCTTCAGCCCCTCTCCCCTTTCCTATTTATAAAAGCTTTGATTCATTCTTCCCTTCTTTTCTCGTTGTTTTCTTTTCCCTTCCTTCTAAAATGCTGTGCTTCTGTCTGTGGCCCCTCCTTCCTCTCTCGGCTTCCTGGTCACCATGAAGGGAACTGTTTCCCACCACCAGGCTCTCCTGTCATGTTCTGCCACGGAGCCAGTCAACTGTGCGCTAAAACCTCTGAAGCCACAAGACGAGGTATGTGTTCCTCCGTTACACGTCAGGTGTTGGGTATTTGGTCTCAGACTGGAAAAATGACTAACAGAAAATTGGTACTGACAATGGGGCCGTGGTTATGACTGCACCTGATGATGTAGTTCAAAAGCCTTTGGAACTGCTCTGCAGGAGGATTTGGGAAAGGTTTGCAGGTGTTGGCAGCAAATCCATAGAATGTGATAACATGACTTTGATGGGTGATGCTTGTGGGTGCTCAGAGGACCAAAATGATGGTAGTAATATGAACAATAGAGACTAAGCTCGTGAGGCATCAGATGGGGATGAGGGCTGTTTTAGAGAATGGACCAGAGCCCATGTGTGTTAAATTCTGGCAAATAACATAACCATGTCCTAAGCCTTTGTGTGAAAGAGAATTTAACAGGGATGAACTAGTTAATCGTGCTGGAGGATATTTCCAGGCAGCCACATCTACAGTAAGAATAAATAGCAAAAACAATGCTGAACCAAAGGAAGAATGTATAAAGCTGGGGCCAACCAGACCAGAGTTGCTAAAGGAACAGCACTAAAAAGCAGCCAAGCGCTTTGCATCAGCACCACAGGAAAACTGCCTTGAGGGCATTTCAGGAAACAGCTAGACCTCATTCACTTTAAGCTCAAAGGTGTTTTAACCAAGCTTCTATGAAAGAGCTTGCTGTGAGAAGAGTGTCCCTGGAACACCCTGCTCGTTCAATACTGTCTAGGATGGTATATCCCTGAGTTCTGCTATCCAGGCAATGAGAGGACGCTGTACCCATGGCACAGGTACAGTCTAATGGTAAGTTCCAGTGTCATGCATGAGGTGCTGGTTCTTCTGGCATGCAGGATGCCATAGTTATGGGAACACAGAGGCTTCCACTGAGATTTTAGAAGGAGCCCCACGAGAACTGGTAAAAATGTGCAACAGGATCCTAGTCCCTGCTACGAGTGACAGAGAGGGTCATGCCTGAAACTGTGAGAGTGAAGTTAAAGGCGCAGTGGTGACTCAGGAAGGTGGAAATGCCTGAAATAAGAAATGTCTGCTGAGCAAAGCCACAGGCAACAAGCAGAACTAGAGATAACATATGAGCTACACCTGGCAAGGCCATAGAAGCAGGCTGCTCAAGCCTAATGGAGCTCACATCTTGCCACAACTTGCCATCAGTATTATTTAGTCATAAAGAAGAATTAAATCACATCATTTGCTGGAAAGTGTTGGAAATTTATATTAGTTACTAGGGATTTATGTTTGTTGCTAGAACAAAATACCTGGAAGCCTCATATTAAAGGACAGGTTTATTCTTAGTTCATGTTTCAGAGGTTTTAGTTCATGGTTACTTGGCTCCAAGGCAGAAATTTCATGGTAGAAGAGCCTGGTGAAGGAAAACTTCTTACCTCATGGTAACCAGGAAACAGAAAGAAGGGAGGAGCTGAGGCTTCTCAGTTTTACCCTTAGTAACTCACCATCTCACAAACCATAATATTATATCATTTCTTTATGCAAAATGCATTTAGTCCATCTTTAAGAGTTGCCAAAATCTTAACCTAGGTACCAAGCCTGATGTGACCTATACAGAGTTAATAATGACTAAGGAAGGATGAATTTTCCAATTCTTCTGATTCCAAAGTTCTTAATCTCTCTCTCTCTTTTGTTTTTCGCTTTTTGTTTTTTCCTTTTGAAGCAGAGTCTAACTATGTAGTTTAGGCTGGCCTTGGACTCACAGTGTTGCCCAGGATGACCTCTAACTTGCAGTGATCCTACTGCCTCAGGGTCCTGAGTGCTGGGATTACAGGTATGTGCCAATGCCTGGCTAAAAGTTCTTAATCTCTTTGCCACACTGTCTCTCTTAGAATTTAGTGTTATACACGTAGCCACCTTATCTTTGACAAAGGGCCAAAGAAATTCACTGGAAGAAAGACAGCCTCTTTAATAAATGGTGCTGGAAAAACTGGCTTTCCACATGTCAAAGACTAAAACTAAACCCATGCCTATCACCATGCGCCAAAATAAAGTCAAAATAGCTTAAAGGAGAAACAGTAGATCTACTGGAAGGAAAAGTAGATGGAAATCTTCAAAACATAGGGGTAGGCGGAGAGTTCATGAACAAAACCAAACTGCATGGGAAATACTTCAAAGAATCAACAGCTGGGGTCTCATCTTATTGAAAAATTTTTGTACATCAAAAGAAATCAATAAGGTGAAAAGAAAACCCACGAATTGGGAAAACAATTTAGCCAACTGTCCCTCTGACAAAGGACTTCTATAAAAAATCAGAGAACCAAATTCAAAGAACCAATCCAAAAATGGGCATCTGAGATGAATATGCACTTCTCACATGAAGAAATACAAATGGCAAATGAATACATGAAAACATGTTCAACATCATTAGTCATTCCAGAAATGTAAATTAAAACAACACTGAGATGCCATCTCATCCCAGTAAGAATGGCTATCATGAAAAAATCATCCAATAACCAATACTGGGGGGACTGAGGGGGAAAAGGAACCCTTCTTCACTGTTGGTGAGAGTGTAGACTACTGCAACCACTGTGGAAATCAGTCTGGACATTCCTCAGTAAACTAGGATTAGAGGTCCCATTCAACCCTGCTATTCCGCGCCTGGATACATGTGCACGCATGTTTATAGCAGCACAATTTGTAATAGCTAAACCTTGGAGACAAGCCAAATGTCCATAAGCTAAGAAATGGATAAAAAAGGATATGGTATTTTTATACAAAGGAGTATTACCCAGCTGTAAAGAAAGATAGCCTAGAGGCTTTTGTAGCTAAATGTATACATACCCATAAGTGAAATAAATCAGACTCAAATATGTAAACATCCTATTACCTCCCTAGTATAAGAACCTGAGAGAGTAAATAAAATCTGAAAAGTACAATATATATTGTGAAAGGAAAATAAACTGCTGAAAGTGGAAAGAATAACTGGAATGAAGGAAAAAGAGAAAAAAATAGATAAGGAAGGGAAAAATAGGTATATTTATAAGCACAAGATAGCTAAAATAATTATAATACTAGTTTCTACACTTAATGTTTAAGTAATTTTTGATCAGTCTTGCATGCCTATATCTGGTAATCTGGAAAACTATTGTGAAGATGACAATAGACAATATCACAACTATTGTTGATGTCCTCTCACCTAGTTTTGAAATTCTGTATCATTTTTATTGTTTTTAATGTTTTTTTATTTGTGTCTATGTTTTTGTATTTTGTTTTTGATATTTTCTTTTTAAAATTAAAAAAAAGAAAAATATATGTATATACAAGGATAGCTGGGATAAGTGTGTTGCTGATGTCTATCGGTTTATTGAAAGGAACGCTTACATTGTTTCTTTTTTCTTTTCTCTTGACCAATTTTGCATGCTTATATCTGGTAATCAGCACAACTAATTTGAAGACAACAATATGCACCATAACAACCATTGCTGAATTCCTACTATCTAGTTTGATGAGTGATAAAACAATGTTTCTAATTTTTTATATTACTTGCTATTGTCTTTAATTGTTTGATCAATCTTGCATTCTTACACCTGGTAATCGGAGCAACTTCGTTGAAGATAACAGTGTAACAACCATTGTTAATTCCTCTCATCTTGTTCTGAATCCTGCGTTGTTATTATTTAGTTTTTTGTCTTCATTGTTCTCATTGTTGTTTTTTCTCTTTAAAATAAAAATAATAATTTAGTGTTATACAAAAATCAATGTTTATATATATGCTGCTTTTAAATGTATCTTTACTTCCAGTTTAGTCTTATTTTAAAAGAACAGAAGTTCAGTAGGCCTTTAAACCCACTAAATGTAGTAGCTTCTCAAGATGTGCTATAGGATATCGTGGAAGCAATCGCACAGGCCCCGTCACAGAAAGTATGTGTCTTCAGTCTGTCATCATTCATTACCTAGATCCAGGAGAGGCCAAATACCTTTGCATCTAAGTTTGCAACTTCACTGTATTTTTTACTAAGCAAGTCATAATATCTTTCTTTCAATACTAAATCTGATGTTATAGTGAAACCACACTGGAAAAATCTCGAAGTCTAGAGAATGGCCAAAGGGAAAAACTTACTTATATGGGTTTTTGCTCCAAAAATCTTATCTCAAGTGCAAAAGGGCCGGGACTGATGAAAACTGTTCTCTCTGTATATGTTCACATGTCACTCACAGTTGCCCATTATTCGACAATCCATCTCTTTAGGGAAGGAAGTGTCTCTCCTGGTCTGACTGGAATGAGGCAAAGCTCTGTTTTTACATGTTCCAAATTTTGGGGCGCTGACATGGTTGAGAGGTGATCATTTGGGCTGACACTACTACTTCTGGGTGGCTGTAAACCTGTATGGTATGATGCGAATAATGCGTTTGATGTGCCTTTTAAAATGCTGCCTCAAATCTTGTAGAGTGAGGAAGTGGGGGACAGAGCAAGTGAAAGGTGGATTACAAACTGCTTTCTTCCACTAGAAGGCTGGGGAGTGGAAGGAGTAACGCAAATAATAAAGGTGAGTGGGTTCCGGAAAGCATTTCATAAATTATTTAAAAAGAAAAAAGTTACCCACTAAAATAAGAAAATATATAGCTCCTGTTCATATGAGCTGAAAATAGCACACCTTATGGTAACATAAAGTTGGGCTTGGCAGCTTCATCTGTTGTAGCTAAATTCTATGAATGTTTCTGTATTATAAAGTATGCTGTTCTTAAACAACATGCCATTACTCATAGTACTCTATTTTCTCAATCTTTTTTCCTTTGGACTCACCAGGCTAATAGTTATGTTCCAATTCTCATCTTAGATTGCTCGAAATTTCTTGACTGCCACAAATAGGTTTTATATTTTACTGCTAGAAGTTGTTACTGACTTTACTCTTAACTCAAATGTGTTCAATATTCGGTACAGGGGTCTCATCTGATATAATGTCTTACTCGTTCTCCTAGCTTAACTGCGTGGCATACAGTCTTATGCACACTATTTGCTCAAGAAACATTTGTTAAAATAATAAATTTCTGTTAAGTTAATAACTTAATTTGTGTTAAATTAATACATTATTAATTAATAACAGAGTAATTCATTTTGCTTCTCTGGTTGTTCACTTTCTTATCTGTAAAATAAAGAGATTACACAATATTGTTTTCAAATTTCCACTTATTTATACATTTCTGTATTTCTGGGAGTTAGGATTCTGGCGTGGGGTTGGTTATCAGTTATTAGGCTGTAAGAAGGTTCATTTTACAAAAGCAATGAAATAAGGTATGATATGTGTTATAATTGTAGGCCTTATGTTCACAGAGACTAATAAAAAGACGTGTTTCAAATAGTGTGGCCCTACTGTGGTCTGATATCTTTTTAGTAATGTAAATAATCGTTGTAGTATATGGGGCCTCCATCTGAGATCTAGTTTTACTCTAACGGGAAACAAAGTCAAGGGAGGGTTGGATAGTCTATTTTCCTGCTTTATCCTAGATGTAATGCTTTTAAATTACAAATATCATTGCAAAACTTAAAATAAAAAGCTCAGTTCTGGGGTTTTGTCAGGAAGCAAGTGGTGCCTATTGTTACATGATTTCATTAAATGTAACTACACTCAGGGACAAAAGCCTTCTGTTTTGTGATTTACAAACTGTATGTCTAATAGGAAGATAGATTTATATTGAGGTTCAGAGTAAATTTATTAGATCTCCTACAAAGATTTCTGCAAAAACTGACTTATGTTTTCATACACTTTTATCCCAAAGGAATTGAGTTACACATATACTCACAGTTGTGAAACCAACTTTTCATGAACATGAAAAGCTATGCTTTTAATCTTAATTTAAAAATGAGTAAGTGTAAGAAAACCAGGTTATTTCACCATGGTTTCCTCTGTAATACCTTCAGGGCTTGGTACCAGTAAAATTATGAACTGCATGCTTGGGATATAACATTTGTAGCCAAAATGTCCTGCTCTGGACTATAGAGAATAATGAATATTAATTTAATAACTATACCATCAATCCTCTGTTTCACTTTGTGGCAAGGAAAAAGAACTCTTGGGGCAGTACGGGGATCCTGAGGGCTCCAGTGTGGCTGTGTTAATTATTCTCATGTAAATTTAGAACAAAGGAAACAAAACTGGATGTTTCTAAGGAAAAGGTGGTGAAATGTGATGGGAAAAATAGGCATTTTACTTCACTAATAAGGATGAGAAATGGTTCAGGGTGACAAATAAATGTCACGCCTGATTTCCTGTATTGGTCATCTAGGAAGCTACTGTACATACTGCTTCTGCGTTGACCACAAGGAGATGGAACTGATTCTCCGCTCTCCGGCATGACCATCACTTACCCCACATGTGAGGTAACGGGAGCCCAGGGAAAAGAGACTGTTTTCCAGTGATGACAAAATGAGCAAGGTAAGTAAGTAGCAACTGCTTAGAGAATGTTTTACTCTCTCAGACTAAGGCTCCAGTTTGCCATTGAGTGACTAGAGTTTAAACTCTTAAAAGATCTTTCCAACTTGATGACATAAACAGTACATTTCAAAAGCATACTTCTTAATAATACATCCCAGAGACTTCTGGAAAGATGGCGACCAGGTGAGCAGCCAAACAAAGATCCTCCCTGATAGAGAGCTCCAGCTCGAGACAGGCTGGGCGCACTCAAGTGCCACAACCGCGACTGCGAACTTCAAACTGAACGTGTTGCTCTGCACTGCCCGGGCCACCACGGGATGGCCCAACTTGCCACGGCAAGGCGCGGGTGGGCCCGGAGCGCTGGGCGCAGCAGTGCGTGGGCAGCAGCTCAACCAGGTCCGCGTGCCCCGAGGGCGCCCGCAGCGGGCCAGACCCTCCTGCCTCCCGACCCTGCGCAGCTCGCTGGCGACTGCGGCCAGAAATTGGCGTTTTGGTGGCTGCAGCACAGGGAGGACTCAGAGTCCGTGCTCCACAGGCAGGCTGCACTATTCCAGGCTGCGGACCAGGGACCCGCTCCGGTCCCCGTCCCCGCTGCTGGCGCCTTCCTTGGCCTGCAGCCCGCAGGCGCAGTGGCAGCTGCGATCCGCGACACTTGCGAGAGCACCGAGGACACAGAGAAGCACCGGGGAGCGGCGGATCGCAGGCGAAGCACGAAATATTAGCACTTTGGGACCTTCCTGCCTGCACGGATTCTGGGACGGGTGAGCTGATTGCGTGCTGCTACCGACCGGATCACTGAGTGGGGGAGGAGCTCGGACCCCATGCCTGCAGGGACCCCTGGGCGGGCGGGGGGGCCCCGGCCAGGACTCTGGGTAGAGAGTAGCTCAGCCCACAAAGCAGCATCTGAGCAGCCTTTTGAGTGGAACTATTAGCAGAAAGATTAAGGGACATTCCCCCAAAGAGAAGCAGCCATTGAAGCAGCCGTTGCAATGGATCTTTGCCTGGTGAACTGCCTCGGTAATTTATAGCTCAATAGTTTGAATCTGATATCCAAAAATGGGAAGACAGAAGAACAAAACTCAGTCGCAGAACTCAACCCCACCCAGAACAAGTCCTGGATGCAAGGATATAGGGGAACCAGGAAGCCAAATACCTGAAGGTTCTGAAACAATTGCATTTGAAATAAAGAAACATTTCCAACAGGCCATAGAAGAGATTAAAGTAGAAATAAGCCACATACCTGCAATTTATGAAAGGATTACGTACGAATTAATGAAACAACTCCATCAGGCCATAGAACAGATTAAAGCAGAAATTAGTCACATAGCTGCAATCTCGGAAACGATCACATCCAAAGTAAAGAAACAACTCCATCAGGCCACAAAGGGAGTAAAGTAGAAATATTCTCTCAGACAAAAAATGAAATGAAAACCATAATGGAAGAAATGTTCTGCACACACAGAGAAGAAATAGATAAAAGAATAGAAGACAAAAGGAAACAAATGGAAATATTACAACAGCAATTTAGGAATGAATTACCACGAATGAAACAGATCCAAAGAGATTGCCAGGAATTGAAAACTTCCATTGAAAGCTGGCAAAACCGATTAAATGAAGGCAAAGATAGAGTTTCAGATCTTGAAGACAGCATGGGAGCTAATGAGCGTGAAAGGAAGGATCTCATAAAGTCATCAAGGATCCAAGAAAAATCAATCCAACAGCTGCAAGATGAGGCAAAAAGAAATAATATTTGAGTTATAGGAGTTAGTGAAACAGCAGGAGACAACACAAATGAAAGAAAAAAGAATATTTGATGAAATAATAGCAGAAAATTTCCCAAACATGGTAAAAGAAACTGAAGTACAGTTAATCGAGGCATATAGAAACCCAACGAGCCATAACCCAAACAAAACCACACACAGCCATATAATAGTCAAGATCACAGACATCCAGCAAAAGAACACAATATTAAAAGCTGCTAGAGAAAAGAAACAGATCACCTATAAAGGAAAGCCCATCAGAATCACAGCAGACTTCTCAACGGAAACCAGGAAATCAAGAAGAGCTTGGAGCGAGGTATTACAGATTCTGAGACAAAACAACTTCCAACCGAGACTGATGTATCCTGCAAAACTATCCTTCAAATTCAATGGAGAAATAAAATATTT